>QANX01005048.1:0-139203 GCA_003254975.1 Ochetophila trinervis
AAAAAAAAAAAAAAAAAAAGTCAAACCCACAAGCAACGGTCATGTGTAAGAAACTAGTCCTTTCATTGAAACACAGACGCCCCGTATTTTGGCGCCAAACGTGGATTGAATATCAAATTACAGTTGCTAAAGTTCAGGAGAGAGAATGGGAGAGCAATTGAGAAAAACAAAGAAACAGAGATAAAAAATAAAAATAAAAATGAGAAAATGAAAAACATAAACCAGAGAGATAATTAAGAGAGAGTAAAACAAAAAAAAGAAGAAAACATCTCAGAGAAAAAGAAAAAAAAAATAAATGGCACAAGCACAGTCTGGGGAGAAGATGCAAGAAGCCCCAGAAATGGAGGTGAAGGAAAGGCCGTTCAAATTCAATGCCCAGGCACAGGAATTCGTGCCGACCTCGCAAACCCAGATGCCAATTTCGGGTTATTTCTATCCCTGTTTCCATTTGCTCGGTGGGTCTGCTGCTGCTGCTCCTGAATGGGTTTATGTCGGAGACCACGATCCCTCTTCCTATTTCATCTCCAATCCCACTACTGCCCACCCCAATTGCTCCAAAAACGTTCTCTCTGATGATCTTCACAATAAAATCATCAAGCAGGTTCTCTTTTTTCTTCTTCTTGTTTTTTTCCCATTTTGTGGTTTTTTGTTTTGTTTTTATTGTTCTCATCTTTTTGAGGTTTCCTTTGGTTATGCTTTTTGAATGATCGATATGATTAATCAAGTTTGGTTTTTAGCTTTTTTCCCCTTTTTTCTTTTTCACATTGAAGGGAATTGTGTGCTACTATCATTTAATTTTCTCGAAAAAATGGCTCTATTATTTCATGATCGTATGTTGTTAATTCTATTGATCTGATTGAATTGTGACATTTAATTTGAGAGAAAATTACATTATAGATTTTAGTAGATTTTGGGACGAGAAGATTATACCAATATCAATCACTTATGCCCAGCTCCATGTAGATTCAATTCACTGTTTAGGTATGTATCAACCTGATCCTTAATTATTAAGACAGAAAAAAATAAAAATATAAATAATTGATCTCTCTACATGTAATAAGGGATATCCCCTTTGGGCCTTTCCTTTTCATGCTTCTGATTGTCTGAATGTGAGTGGTCAAAACATTAGCAATTGGGTTTGCAAGGAAATATAATGACGTTTAGTTCAGATCTTTCATCTTAAGGTTCTTCATATCCATTTGAACAATTTTCTCACTAGACCAAGCTCTTAACTTGGCTAACGAATCTTTTTGTTATGCGTGTTTCCATTACTATTTTATCATGCTACTCGTTATAATGTGAGGAGATCAAGGTACGTGTAATTGGGTCTTAATAAATACTTCATGGTTTTAAGCCTAATATTAGGTCCTGTTTGTCAAGTGTGTTTCTTTCTTGATGTGTACCGACATTTCTTTATCTTTAGGCATCCAATCCAACACAGCCAACCCGATTTCATTTATCCTGCATAATGGTATTCTTTTAGTTGCATATAATTTAATAAGAAGTCTTAGTACACTTGTATACCGTTGTTATGTCAAGCTTTTAGATAATTCTGCTCATTATGTTGCCAGAACAATATTGAAAAGTTCCTTGTAGCTGTAGGAACCTGGGCTATATTTGAGCTTGTTGAATATAAAGATGATCTATGTATGGAACAGGTGGAATACCAGTTTAGTGACATGAGTCTGCTTGCAAATGAATCTTTGATGAAACACATAGGCAGAGACCCTGAAGGTTATGGTAAGCATCATGAAAGAGTACTTTACAAAATTTAAGCATTGTTCAGTTTTCCTATATGTTTTCATTGATATTTTAATTTATGATCTTTTCATGTTCAACAGTTCCAGTATCTGTCATTGCTTCCACAAAAAAGATCAAATCCCTTACTAGTAATCACCATATGCTTGTTCAAGCACTCCGGTCCTCTTTAAAGCTTGTAAGTTTTTTTTCATTAATTTGGTGAAAAGTTTGTTACTTGATTATCAAGTTCAAATTAATTGATCGATTACTTTATCTTCACTATGGTTTTCAAATTTACAAACTTGCTAGTTGATTATGTCTTAAAGGTTGTAAGCAATGATGGGAAGAAGGTTAGACGTAAGCATCCTTTCACTGAAAAAGACAAAGAGGAATTGCATGTAAGAAACGGATGCTTTCTGCATTATTAAGACATGTACCCTTCTTCTTTTTACTTTCATTAAGACATGTACTCTTTATAGATTCATAAAATGTCTGAAATGCTTTGAAACTTTATTTGGTGTGTCTTGTCTTGCAGTCTCGTACTGTTGTGGCAGAGAATTTGCCTGAAGATCACTCTCATCAAAACCTTGAAAGAATATTTAGTCTAGTTGGAAGGTTAGATCTTTGTGCTTACATATTTTGTTCAACTTTAGTGACAAATATTTTGAGAAAATCTTCAATCATAGTATCAATGGATGTCAATTGTTGTCAACAGTGTGAAGACAATCCGAGTATGCCATCCCCATGAATCCAATTCTTCCCGCTCTAAAGGTGATTTCTTTATCAGTAACAAGGTATAATATGAAATCAAAATTTCTCCTCTTTCCTTGGTTCTTAAGTTATTTTAATAGCCAGAATACCCCAAATGAATTTTTTTTCTTATACTTTATAATCTTGTTTCTTTAAAGCTCCATGCACTCGTTGAGTATGAGACAATGGAGATGGCTGACAAAGCGGTAAGTTAGCAACAAAATAATTTTTCAGAGTTTCAATCCCTTTTCATTTACTTACTAGCTTTTGCTCACCAGGTAGAAAAGTTGAGTGATGAAAGAAATTGGAGAAAAGGGCTCCGTGTAAGGTTGCTGCTCAGATGCTCGGTATGTCCAATAGATTTAAAGCTGATTTGGTTGTCTCCTACAATGTCACTCTGCTTATAAGAAATGCTCATTGCTATTGGTGTAAAATTTGTTGTCCAGCCAAAATCTGTCTTGAAGAACAGAAAATCAGACTTTGATGGAATTTTAGATGATGATGAGTCACCTGCTCCGGATTCTCCTGAAGATTCCTCTCAGCCAAACAACATAGATTTGGGCATTGAGAGTAATGTAAATCTTTACTTGGATACCACTCATATTATCATCAGTTTCAATTGCTATATCTCTGTCTACTTTGTCAAATATGAGTTTGTAAGTATTTACTTCAATTACAAGTATGTTAAGAAGTAGATTCAGCTATATATATATATATATACAGTTAGGCTATTATCAAGTATACCTGATATTTGTTATGTTCAGGTATAGAATCTAAAGAGTAAGATTAAATCATAAATAAAAGGGATAAATGATTTAGATTCCTAAAAACTCTTGATGACGTATTTATCCAATAATCATTTATCACTTAATCCTAGCTTTTGAATTTCATACATAAACATAATAAATGTTAGGTATACCTGATAATAGCCTAACTATATGTGTGTGGGTGTATATATATATATAGCTGAATCTACTTCTTAACATACTAGTAATTGAAGATAACTTTAATATAGTATGAGAACTTCGCTGTTTGTGTGAACTTATGCATGTTGGATATTAAGCTTGCTTATTGTCAAAACCATCTGACATAACATCCTACTATCCCATGAACATAATAAACTTTGGTAGGCTGAAGAAAATTCAGCAGGACCAAAGAAAGGATGGGCTCGAGGACGTGGTAAGGCCCGTGGGCGCTCTCAGAACCACAGCGGACGTGGACTGCTAGCTCCAACCCCTCAACCAAACAGCATTAGCCAGATTGAAGCATCTGCAAAACAGAGTTCAAAAGGCCCAAGAATGCCTGATGGAACAAGGGGTTTCACAATGGGAAGAGGCAAGCCATTAAGCACTCCAACCTTAGCCAATCTTCACAAGGAGTAATGGGGTGGAGGAGGGGGTTCTGTTATTTGTTTTTGGTCTGAGCTAGTTCACTATGGCTCTACCTTTCCCTGGTGGGAAATCGGTTAGTAGCTGTAACTTAGTGGATTCAAATTCTATTCAACATTGATCATTTTTTATTGACAATAATCTGGAGATGTATAATTTATAGACTACTAAAAAAATAATGAAGTTGAAGGCTGAAGGATACGTTTCTCTTTATCTTAGAATTTCTGTGTTTCTAGCTAAGTATTTAAATCCGGCACTCAAAACAGCCCAATTAATATCACAGTACTAAAAAAGTGAAAAATCAAAGACCCCAATAAATAAATAAATAAAATCGTCCACATTTTTCTCTTCTATTAAAGTATGTTTTGTTTGTCAAATAAAAAAGGGAGAAAAAAAAGGGAATATTTTGCACAATTATAAATCCAAGATGGAGAATTCATAATTATTCTACAAATTATTTACGTATGTCGTCTTCCTCAGTCCTCGTACAATTGGTGATAAACTGGAATTCAAAGGCCTTGCAAGTCTTGCGCCTTTTTTGCTCATAAAATCCTGGAAATATTTTTTATATAATATATATATTGAAATATCAAGCAAAAGGCCCATTAGCTCAGTTGGTTAGAGCGTCGTGCTAATAACGCGAAGGTCGCAGGTTCGAGACCTGCATGGGCCAAAAGTTTTTTGTGCCATTTGCATTTATTTTATTTTATTAGCAGCGGCTTCATTCTTGGTAATTAGAAAGCGGGTTGATTGTAGAAGGCCTAGGCCCTAGTATCTCTTTTGGTGAATCCTAGGCCCTAGTATACCATATTCTATTTCCTTGCATATTTATTTTATCCTTTTCGCGTTAGTTTTTTTCTTTTTGGGTAAAATTTACTATTAGTTTATAGTTTTTTTGTAAAAAGGAAAAAAATTAAAAAAAATAACATTTCTATTTTTCTTGATTAAAAATAACTTATTAACAAAGGTTAAGAAATCTTACTATTTTAGATTATTTATAGATGAAAAATTATTTGTACATATATAACCAATGTAGATATTGTGTTTAATATAATACTTAATTGCTATTTTGAAGTATAGTTATTTTTCAAAAAATTTAAAATTTGTTCAAAATAAATAAAAATTAAGTCTTATATTTACTTATGTATTTGTACTATATGGAAAATGATATTTAAAGTTTAACCAAATTAGAATGAAAGAAAAATAATATTAAAGGTATCAAAGAAGTCTACCAAAATGTTTACTAAGTGGTGAAGGCTTTGGTCGGACTTGACCTTTGAAACATTGTTGATGTTTTTCAGAAATAAGAATATATATTTTGCAATAGAAATTCATTAGGATATTATACTGAACTGATCATCGGCAAATACCAAACCTAGGTTCAGTGGCTAAGGGTAAAGGGAGACATATTGCGGCTAAAATGAGTTTTGCTCGAGCAGCCATTAGCTCTACCTTATCATTCCTTATTGGTAATTACTATTTACTACTCCAACCCCAAGTAACTCAGCTGCATGCACTAGCAAGCAAAAATTGATTTTTCTTTGAATTAAAGATATGCAAGCCTTCCAATTCAGAATGATATTGAGCTTTTCAAATTCACGTGATAATTATGTTGGAATTAGCACATGTTTTTATTTTATTTTGGTAAAAAAAAAAGGACATATCCGTAGCGAGGTCATAGGCCCATGAATTATCTAGTGAGTGGGTCAAATTCAAGCATCTTTTCAACCCAGTGGCTATGTCACTGAAAACTCCTTCCCTCTCGTGCAGTAGTAGCGGAGATGAGCACTTGAGTTCAAATGAGGCTACCAAGACTCGAACCTCAACTCTCGTACTCGCAGGTGTGAAGGCTCGGCTAGCTTATACTACTGAGCTACACCCTCAAGTGCTGGAATTAGCACATGTGGACTTTAGACTGCAAGCCTAAAATATATATACATGGAATATATATCTTATTATATTTGTCATCCTAAGCGCATCTTAAATGGAGAATGTGGATTGATGTATATGTGGTATAAAATAGACATTGTTTAAATCTATATGGCATAAATGCACATTCAATTCAAAAATTACTCTCCAATGGTAATATATACAAAAGTTATTTATGGTTATTAATTATATATTTTATTAAATATTTTTAGTTTTTATTTATTTATCAAAATTAGATTTTTAAGGAAAATTTTACTGTTTTGGAAACTTAATAATGTCTAATAGAGCCTACAGAAGTAGACATTCATCTTGACAGTATCCAGATCACATCAGCTCGACATTTAGTATAGACATTACCATTGGAACGTATTTTTTCAAAACAATGTCTATATATGCTTATATGACATGTTAATTTTAGCAATCCACATTCCATTGGAGATGCTCTAAAGTAACAAATACATGATGGAGTTGGTTCAATACTTTACATAAATAAGGGTTCTTGAAGCTTAATAATTAGGATTTTAATTAGCTACTCTAGGTCAATCAACAAGAACAAATGAATAAATATAGAATATTAAAAGAATATTATAATTTTTTAAGAAAATTTATATATGATAATACCTTTGTCCAAAAATGTAAAATAAT
The DNA here is from genome assembly GCA_003254975.1 of Ochetophila trinervis. NCBI lineage: Eukaryota > Viridiplantae > Streptophyta > Magnoliopsida > Rosales > Rhamnaceae > Ochetophila > Ochetophila trinervis. The sequence goes on from QANX01005048.1 coordinate 6,453, forward strand.
ATAAATATGGATTAATTGCATTTTGATAACCTATACTATGAAGGTTGTGTCATGTGTGTGTCTGTGTGATTATTACCTTGTGTCACATGGGCAATTTTGAGGGTCGAATTTTTCGCTCCTGTGCAGCCTAAGGCACTCAACCTTAGTCAGCCATCCATCACGAGACTGAGGCTCCATCCTTGCCCGAACCATGCCAGCCCGTATGGTTGCACAACCTGCCCATACAATGTGCACATCATCTGTTTGATAAAACGCCAAGCACACACACATGCATAACAATGGTTAATCACATGCATTCACACTTATAGCAACACACATAATTACAGGGTTCCCTGCCCCAACCTTTCTATCTCATTAGAATAGGAAATCCGGCCAAGAGCCTAGCAATGACCACCACATGCACCAAGTGCTTGGTCTCATCAACCAGCCAACCCACCGGTTGCTTACCCTGGTTAACTTGGTTAGTGTCTCATGCTAGGCTCCAGCATATTACATATGCAAAACCGTGCAGTTACAACCCAACTGCCGTAGGTGTGCTGGCACCAACCAGCTTAGGCCACATGGCCTTGCAGTGGACAACCCCCAACTGCTGGGTTATGTGCTGGCAGCAACCAGCCTTGCCATCTGGCCGTGCAATTGCCTCCTGCAACTGCCTAGAGTCATGCTGTCCGCATCCTATGTGTGCCACATCTCGATCCAGCTCCAATCCACCATTGGATGCACGTCACCAAGGCAAGGGCCTGCTGTAACCGCCCATAACTGCTGCCACAAGTCACCAGCGCCTGCTGCCAACTCATCCTATGTGTGGCAGTCATGCAAGCAGCCATGTGAGCTTGCCTGCACACTACACGCGTGCCTGCTGCATGTGCCTGGCACATTGGCGCGCCCAACCTTCTCCCCCGCTCAAACCCGCGCCTGCCCACTCATGCAAGCCCTCTGACCTGCACAAGCCCGCACCTGCTTGAACCTGCGCTGCTGCCCGCAGCCAACCTGTCTGCACACCGAGCCTGCCTACTCGCCACATTTCCTTGCACCTTGGCACCACGCCATGCCAAGCCTGCCGAGTCTGCACACTAGCCATGCCCATGAACATGTCTCGGTCCACAGCATGATGGGCACCGACCTATGCCATGCTGCCTCGCATATGTGCGCGCTGCCCAAACGCACAAGTCCTTGCTGCGCCTCTCATCGTAGCCCACTGCATGCATGCATGTCTGCACGCATGCACATGCAGTGCCTCACTGCATGCCCAGCCCACAGTCTGGTCCACGCACAGCACCTCGTTGAGCCCCAGCCTTGCACACGCCTCACGCACAACACTTGCCTGCACGCACACTCACGTCTGCACATCTGTCTGCCCAACATGCTGCCTACTCACAGCATTGCGCCATGCTGCTGCCTGCCTTGCAGCACCATGTGCGCCCATGTTGCTGCCTGCCTCGCAGCACATGGCTGCACCATGGTTGCCACCTCTAGCCACGCTGCCTCAAGCATAGGCATGTCAGGCCACCTGCCCATGCCATGCCCCACTGTGCACCACACACACAATCACTGTGCCTTGCTTGCACAAGGATGCACCCATCACAGGCACACCCCTCCTTGCCTCGACATGGTGCAAGACCAAACCATGCCTTGGCTGAAAGTTAACACACAAGGGCCTAACACCTTGCCATTAATATTTTCCAAACAACAATTAGCAATACCCCAAAGGTTTTTGCAGTGAATTAATTAGGACTATACGTCATTTTGCTAACTTTTTTAATTTTTAATTTTTGATAAATTTGAGAGGAAAGGAAAATTTAAGTAATAATCTGGTCTGGTCGAATCCTGTTATAATTAATTCACATTTACATACCTATATATATTCATCAATACTATGTCGTTTTGTATCTTGGTTTTTTACTCTCTGTTTTGCAGGCTTGTATTTCTGTTACTTAATCCCAAATCCTGATCTGCCTTATGTGTCAAGCCCATGTTGTATTCAGCCCGAGTTGCGGCACGTGACATCTGCGTAATCTTTGATACCACTATAAATTTGTCGTTATCTTTAGGGTTAACTGAGATCGAGTGAGAGGGAAAGGGTTTCTGTGTTTCTGCGAATCGTCGTATTAGGCTGTGTGTGTCTCTTTTTCGTTTTCTTCCCGATTCTATGTGTTCTAGGGTTCTAGGTTCTGTGTGATTACAGAGAAAGCTTGTTAGCTTATCATATGTATCATTGTGTGTAAAGATTGGAGAGTTAGATATGACATTAGGTTTGTAAATCCTTCAAACACTTTGAGTAATATAGCGACTGCTCCCACTAGAGCTGAGGACGTAGGCAATTGCTGAACCTCGTAAATACTATGTTTTCTGCTTTTGATATTATCTTTATATCTAATTTGTTAACAAATCCAAAATATGATAGTTATTACTAATAATCATTATCGACTAAGCTATCCCAAAATAGCAATTTTGCTAATCTTCTTTCAAGCGATATCACTGTTGGCATAAAATAATAATTTCTATTATTGCATTGTCCTCTCTCCTAGCCTATCTAGTTGTTACACGTTGATATGAATAGAGTTTCTATTCATGTAAATCACCAAGCAATTTTCTCTTTGTTAGCTCATGTGATAACATTCATCCTTAGGTAGAAATAGGTAACTGCTATTACTTATATTACTATATATATTTTGCAATTGTGAATATAACATATATCAAACTCTTTTAGTTTACATGTCAATATTGTTTTATTTCACATGATATCTGAGCATTTCTTTTTAAAAAAAATGTCAACTACTACTAAAATTTTTGTTCTTACTCTTGACTAAATCAGTCTCCCAAATTATACTAATTTCTTCAAACTTATAGAAAAAAATTACATGCTTTGGAAATCTCAAATTCTTCCAGTCATTATAGGAGGAAATCTCAAAGGTTTTATTAATGGGCATATACAAGAACTTGATATGGAAATTCTTACACAAATTAAGACTAGCAAAGGAGCAGATTCTAGTGCTAGCCAGTAAGTTCTTCTATTAAATCAAATGTATTCACCTTGGCGCAAAATTAATCATGCTTTGTTGGGATATATCCTTTCTTCCATCACACCCGAGATTCATTCATAGGTAACAAATTCAAAAACTTCTTACCATATGTGGATGTCACTAGGAAAGCTTTTTGGCATCCAATCTTGGGCCAAACTTATGCAACTCAAACAACAACTTCAAACCATAAAGAAAAGAGCCCTATCAATGCGATAATATTTCTCAAAGGTAAAAGACATTGTGGACAATCTTGCTATGGCCGGCAGCCCAATGTCTAACGATGACTTCGTAATGCATTTATTGCAAGGTATACCTTTGGAATATGATTTAGTGATTGCAAATATTAACTCTTTACCTACATCTCTAGGTGCAGAATATGCTCTTGCTCTTTTGCTTAGCCAGGAAATTAGGTTAAAAACCATGAGTGATGAACCTGATCCCGTTGTTCATGCTGCTGAAACAACTAGAAAATTTGACAATAGTAATATGTCTCGACCTCCTACTGAATCAATTTGTACTTACACGTCTAGAGGAAATAACAATTTTTGTGGTAAAGGACGCAACAGAGGAAGGAGTTCTGGATCAAGATACTTCTATCAAGTGTGTACATGACCTAGCCATATAGCATATAGCTGCTATGATTATTTTGACAAAGATTTCAAAGCAACCAAATCAAACAATACATCTTCCTATTACACTTCCCCAGATGTTGTAGTTGGTCTCAAATGGTTGTTTGATGGCGGAGCCATATATTATGTTACTAATGATCAAGGTAATATGCTTCATAAGACTGAGTATATTGGCGGTGACAAACTATTGGTTGGAAATGGTCAAGGTTTGTCTATTATAAACACTAGTTCCTCTTATTTGCATTCTAGTCATGGAAATTTGCAACTGAAAAATATGCTACATGTTCTTTGAATCACAAAAAAAATAAAAAATTGCTTAGTATAACTAGGTTAACGCTTGATAACAATATTTTAGTTGAATTTGATGCATTGAAACTATTGCTTCAAGGAACTCTTAAGGATATATTGTATAGGGTCTTCTTGCCATCCTCAAACCGTCCACTTTCTGTTTCAAATAAATCTTACTCACTACCTAATGTTGCACATGTTCAATCTTTTAATTCTATTTTGTCTTTAAAAAAACTATGGCATTGTCATCTTGGCCACCTTAATTTAGAAATTTTGCATTTTGTTTCAAGGTAGCGTAATAAATTTTATGTTTCTAAGAGTGATGATAATTTTTGTTCCTCATGTCAATTAGGAAATTATCATCGTTTGTTTCATCTACCATAGCTAACCAAAAGCCATGCCCTTTTAGATTTAATATTTTCTTATGTGTGGGGCCCGATTCTGTTTTATTCAACGATGGGTATAGATATTATGTGTTATTTGAGGATAATTTTTCAAAATATTCAAGGATTTATCCAATGAAATTAAAATATGAAGTAACAACAATTTTTGTAAACTTTAAAAAAATGGTGGAAAATCAGTTTCAAAGAAAAATCAAAGTTTTTCAATCTGATTGGGGTGGAAAATATCGACCATTGGCAAAAAAATTTCCACAACACTGAATAATGTTTCAACATCCGTGTTCTCCCCCCCCNCCCCCCCCCAACACACACACACACACACACACACAAACACTTAAAATGGAAAAATAGAATGAAAACACTAGCATATCACTGAAATGACACTAACTTTACTTGCTCAAAGCAAACTACCTTTTTCCTTTTGATGGAATGCATGTGCTACTGCTACTTTTCTAATAAATAGATTGCCAACTAAAATACTTGATTTTTTTGTCACCTTATCAACTATTATTTCAAAAACCTTTTGATTATACTTTTTTTTTTTTTTTTAACATTTGAGTGTGAGCATTATCCTTTTTTAAGGTCATATTGGAAAAATAAATTTTCTTTTCATACTGAAAAGTGCATATTTTAGGCTATAGAAGTCATCATAAAGGTTATTTATGTTTGAGCTTATCCATTTGCAAAACTTATGTAAGTGCTAATGTGATTTTTAATGGGATGCCTTATCCTTATTGTAATAATACAACTAGGTCCCCCAAAATAGATAGCTCCTTACCACACAACTCTACGATGAGTAGTATACTTTAACTACCAAAACTCACGCCCAAGGTACACCAGGCTGCAAGAGTTCCAATAGCGAAAGACTTCATGCCACATACCTCACCTACTCAAATTATTATTTAAATCTCATTTCCACAGTTATCAAATGAGCCCACTAGTCTTCATCATCCTATTTTGGCTCCCTAACACCTACTTCTTCCACTTCTCATTCATCACCTAGTGGCCTGTCTTTTGTCTCCTCCCTAACCCACCGAAACACACAATCTTCTATCTCCTCCTCAACACATTGAGATACACACGCTTTTCCTCTCCCACTTGCCAATCTGAATACACCTAATCTCATGTTTTTTAAAATCTTCCAATGCATAACCAATGAAAAAATACCACATGGTCACTAGGTCTAAAACTGGCATATCAAAGAATAAACTTTTTTTCTTGCACCACCAATTCTTTTTTTCACGAGGAACCACAAATAGTTAGTCAAGCCCTCAAACCCTTTCAATTGAAGGAAGCAATGGTTGAAGAGTTCTCTGCTTTACAAAAGAAAAATACCTAGCAATTAGTCTCCTTGGAGCTGAATATGAACATTGTGGGGAATCATTGAATCTATCAATTGATACAAAGCATGCTTAATGGCCAAAGGTTTCCATCAACATCCAAGTATTGACTACACTGAAACATACAATCCTATTGTTAATCCATCGACAATACATTTCATCATTTCTCTTGCATGGCCTCTACAACAAGTTGATATCAATAACGCTTTTCTCAATGGCACTTTAAAGAAGAGATCTTCATGCAGCAACCTGAAGGATTTTATGATGCGCTTAATCCAAACTATGTTTGTTAGCTCAATAAGTCATTGTATGGCTTAAAGCAGGCTCCTCGCGCTTGGTATGATAGCTTCAAATCCACACTTTGCAAATGGAGTTTCACTAGATCTCAAGTAGATTCTTCATTGTTCTTGTGTAACACAACCAATGGTATACTATGGGTTCTTGTGTATGTGGATGACATATTTGTCACCTGGTCTAAATTGACAATAGTTGATTTTTTTATCAAACATCTCAATGTTCAGTTTTCTCTCAAGGACCTTAGTTTTCTTAGCTTTTCTTTAGGAATAAAAGCTACACGTGATAACAATAGCCTTCTCTTAACACAAACTAGGTACGTCACTAATTTGTTACATAAAACCGAAATGGTTGCCTCCAAAGTAAGCCCCACGCTTTCCAATACTACTACTCAACTCAATTTGGTCGATGGTGTTCCTTTCAAAGATAAATTTCTTTACAAAAGCACTATTGGAGCACTTCATAACATAACCCTCACAAGGTTTGAACTATTTTTTATTGTTAATAAGCTAAGTCAGTTTATGCAAAACTCCACTGATATTCATTGGATGACATGCAAGCGGGTTTTTTGGTATCTTCAAGGAACAAAGCATAGAAGGGTTGTGCATTTTGCCATCAAAATTTCATCAACTTTTTGAATACACCGATGCATATTAGGCATCGTGTTTAGATGATTGATGGTCTACAAGTGGCTATCGTGTCTATCTTGGGGAAAACTTAATGTCTTGGTTATCTCGAGAATAACAGGTTGTTGCTCGATTTAGCACAAAATCTAAGTATCATGATTTGACCAATGGTGCGGCTAAATTGACTTGGATACAACACATATTACATGAGATAAGGATGCTGCCAAAAAATATTCCAATTTTGTGGTGTGATAATATGGGAGTTGGTTCCTTAGCATCCAATCCAGTTTTTCATGCCTGCACAAAGCATATTGAAGTTGATGTCCACTTTGTGCGTGATAGGGTTATTCAACATAAGTTGGAAGTCCGCTATGTTCTGAGTTCTGAGCATATTGTTGATAGACTCACAAAAGTATTACCCAACAATAGATTTCTTATCCTCGGTCCAAGCTAAACTTGAGAGAATCTCTCTTTAGCTTGAAGGGGATGTTGGCATAAAATAATAATTTCTATCATTGTATTATCCTCTCCCTTAGTCTATCTAGTTGTTACATGTTGATATAGATAGAGTTCCTACTCATGTAAATCATTGAGCAAATTTTCTCTTTGTTAGCTTATGTGATAGCATTCATCCTTACCTAGAAATAGGTAACTGCTATTACTTGTATTACTATATATATTTTGCAATTGTTAATATAACATATATCAAACTCCTTTACTTTATACATGAGTATTGTTTTATTTTAAAATCACCAACATCAATCTATATTAATAAAGGTTGACATATTGCATAAAAGCTCAAGCTGATTTAACTGAGAAATTCTAGAGATAAAGATTGATTTATTAATGAATGAAATTTAATTCATTGTCACTTGCCGATTTATTAATTTAGTTTTGTTCAAAAAGGAAATCTACCATAATGTTAGAGCATCTCCAATAGTTCTGTATATTGGAGTCTGTGGCATTGGATATGGAAGTTCTTACTGCATATGTGGTAAATGTNGTATATTGGAGTCTATGTGGCATTGGATATGGAAGTTCTTACTGCATATGTGGTAAATGTCTATTTAATAGACAATTAACTTTCAAAACTAGTCTCCAAATGGTTCTGTTCAAAATATAATACAGTGATGATGTGTAATATTCTAAATGTATTATTTTTATTATTTTTATTCTTTGTTTTCTGGAATTTTGCACGCAATTTGTATGAACAAAATGAAGTTTTGGATTTTTGAGGAAATTCAAGTGAATTAATGAGATTAATTGATTTTGATCGAGAAAAAGTTGCATCGATTTAGATTGAAGCTAAATAATTTGTATGCGGATTTTCGATATCTGTGAAGGCTCCATTCTAGGTTCTGCTTAAAGTAAATGTTCTACTTATTGGTTACAATGGGGATGGAGGTGCAAATAAAGGAATAGAACTGTAACACAATAAAAAACAAACCTCAAGTTATTGACCAAACAAAGGATAGAAAGGAATGGAGTTGGATTAGATAAATAAAAGAAAACATTCAAAGAAAAGAGAAAGACCAATTTGAAGAGAAAGGGTGAGGCATAGGATAAGAAGAGCAATGAAAGAGCAGAGATTTGATGGAGGATCTCTTATATTTGTAATTCCTTTCCCTTTTCTCGCTCAATAAAAGAAGGAGCAAAGATATGATGGAAGTTCGGCTCTAATTCAATTGAACAAGCAGAGAGAGAGAGAGAGAGAGCAAACCAGTAATAAAAATTGATAATTAAATAAATTACTAAGTCAGCATGTTTAACAGACCCTCTAGAAATAGAAAGTCACCCTAACAACTTCTATTTTATTTTTTGCTACATTAGCTTGACAGAAGTTTTATACAGAACCATTGGAAAAGTTTTTTTTCAAACACTATCTATTTATTTAATATGTCAATATTTTTTCAACAATTAACAAACCTATTGAAGATGCTTTTAGTCAAGCTCATTTGGTTTGAGGCCATCCGACTAAAAAAACCAAAACTGATCAGTCAAATTAAGTAAATAAAGCTAGTCAAATTAAGTAAATAAAGCTAGGGTTTTGGTTTGCTTTTTTATTTATTTAAAGTATACATTGGGTTGATATGTAGTGGTGCACTTTGTTGTAATTTTGTAAAAGAAAGTGCAACCACATTTGTAAATTGAGCAAGTGCTTGATGAAATATCTTTTATTAGCCTTTTCTGCTTTGACACTTGTACTTCCATTCCACTGCTTACTTACACTTAGGAATGATGCTGGCTTATCTTCACCCGCATTGACTTATTAACTTCAAATTAACATTCTTTGCACGATCTATTAATTAATATTTTCACGTTTTGGACGTCTCTTTTTATTAATGCTATATGATCACGTGTATCTATTCCCTTGATTAATATTGTTTCTTTTTTTTTTTTTTTTCTAACTGATTAATATTGTTTCTTATTTACTTCTTCATGCAGCTTGTATATCAAATGAAAATTAGCGCAATTTTGATAAAGGTTAATTGCATTTGATACTTTTTTCTTTTAGAATTTTGCAATTTAGACTTTTAATTTTTCAACTTAACAATTTAGATTTTTGATTTTTTGTAATTTTATACTTTTGACTACAAAATTTAACAACTGTTTCACGTGATTGATATTAAATTATTTTAAATTTTAAACTAGATTATACTAACGTGTCAAATTTTAAAACTACTTATAAAAATATACTTTTTTAGTATTTTTTACTTTAAAATTTGATACCGTTTAATACCAATAAAATAACCTGCATACACTTTTTAAAAAAAAAATACTAAAGTTCAAAATTTAAAAATATTTTTAATGTTTTACACTTTAATATCTTATTTTGAAAGTGTGAGACATAGTAAAATTTTGCACTCAAAAGTCAAATAATGACAAAATTACAACTCCAATGCCTAAATTGCTTATTCGAAAAGGTAACTACGCCAAAAACCCTAAACGGCGACGCAATAATAGTGTCGCTAGTTGTAAATGGCAATGTAAATTTTTGTGTCCCAAAAATGGATGTAGCAGAAAGTGAAAAATATTTGTGACGGACAAAATGCGTCGCTAAATAAGAAGATTTTTGGCGACACAGAGCGTCGGTGGTAATGAAATACATAGGTGACGTACGCGTCGCATTTTCTCCACCAAAACGGCGACAAGGGCGTCGCAGTTGTGCACCGTAATGGCGACGCTAGCATTGCAGTTGGGAACCTAAATGACGATGCTAGCGTCGCCTTTTCTTCATTAAAATGTGACACCTACGTCACTAATTTTCCACCCAAATAGCGACGCCCGTGTTGCAGTATTTATTATTATTGTTTTTAATGGGGACAACAATTGACCATTTGTTGCAAAAATTATTCATTGTTGATAACCATTTTTTGGCGACGAAATTCATCACTAATTATTTAGACTATTTTTTTAAAACCACAGCAAATCCCTATTTAAAACCTCGTTGGATAATTCAAATTTATTTGTATTGACAAATTAAACAATTTTTTAAATCTCATTTGAATATTTTATAAAAGAAATTTAAATGTATAAATATAAATAAATAAAATTAAACAAATTTAAATTTAATTATCTATTATAGAATGATGAATGACTCAAATTATATACACCATTTTGAAATGAACTACATGTATGCATGTTACATACTATATTAGACAAAATTATCTTATGAGATCATTTCAAACCTTCACTGTTATTTCTAGTTATGCTTTATTATTTTATACATTAATTCATGAATCCGCAACTTCCCAAAAGTGACTAATATACAAAAATAATTGAAAGAGTGATAATTGAACCAAAAAATAAAGTAAAATTGAAAGAGTGATAAACAACAGAAGGTTTCAAGCAATTCAGACTTTGTCCGCATGAATCACACCAATCCAATAAATTTACAACAAAAATTCTCGAAATTGATAACATATTCACCATCCACTTGACTGACTTTTTTTTTAAAGCTTATAATAAGGTTAGTTCCTTTATTTGACTCCCTGCAATTCTCTCTAATTCAGAAGATAAGAAACTAATGGACAATATTACTGCATTCAATGTTTAGCTTACAACTAGGGAAATAATATAACAAATGATATAAAAAAAAACAAATATTTTCAAATAATTAACGCAAACAACAAAATTACATATGTACAAATAATGCAAACAACAGAAAAGCCAAGCAGTTAAATATTTCCATAAGTACAAGAATTAAATGTGCCATTGTTTTTGTTATCTAAAAGTATGTATATATAAGTGGAAATATAAATTATATCTTACTACGATATGAATGGGAGCACGACAGTTGTCCATTCTGCTCTAAAATGGTCTACATATTGCTGGGTCCAAGCACTATCTTGGAACTGCACATACATACCAAATTAACAAGTAGTTAAAATAAGTATAACTAATAATATTAATTCTTACTGAGTGTAAAAATGTATTAATTATTACCATGTCCACTAAATTTCATCGAGCAACATTATTTACTATGATGTCCCGCATGATCATCATCACATAATATCTGCATTCGGTATTTTCTGGTTGTTTTATCATCTATACAAAAGTGATACAAAAAAACAAGTTAATCATTATATTAAATAGCTAAGTAATTTTTTGTTCCACATACAATATTAATATGTATTTACAATTATGAATAAATATTTATGTGTAAAAATCTTATTCATTTATGTATACAAATCTTATTTATGTACCTTTGTTTTAGGCCATCTAAGTTTTTCATACTGAACTTTTTTCCTGCCATCGGATGTACAATTCCAAAACAAGTACGCCCTATATATATATACATTATGCATACATTATATATATCACCAGAAATAAAATCAGCAATTAATTATTAAATTTTATTAATAATCATCCACATATATAGTTAATTATGCAGACTTACTTATCCAACAAACCCCAAAGTCGGCCATTATTTGACAGTTGTTCTTCGGAAGTGCATCATGAAACCATGCAACTGCTAAGTATGGGTCAAAAAAACTCAACATCCAATGGTCTCTACAAAAGGGATTATTTACAACTGTTTTAATAAAACTCTAATAATCCATTGTAGTATTAGACAACTTATATTATTTTGACCAGTACAGAAAAAACCATAGTTGACCTCTTTCTGCATCTTTCCATCGCATCAAAATTTTAAGTTCTCTCTCATCGGGATTTCTCCTTTCTACATTGGCTAGATCATCAGGGAGCATAAAACAATATTTCTCTAGTTGTTCACCCATCAATCGGGAATGTAAATACCTAAGCAGTGAATTATCATTTACATAATTAGTTGTATGTAACAAATCGATAGCATGCAATAAAATATTTAGCAATTAATGCAATAAAGTTGAAATTACATACTTTATGTAGAACAAAATGCAAGATTGTTGCAACTCCAGCATGTAACAAAAATCTTGGATATCTTTCTTCGAAATTGATATGAACACTTCATGGCCCATAACTGGCGGTGGCAATGAGGCCATCCATATGTGATACACGTCGAAAGGGTCGAGCCGCCTTAACAACGCTATAAGTGCATGGCTAAGATTGTATGAGCGGGCAGCGTCAAATTCATCATCTGCAGCAACATCTGCCGGCTTAGCCTCTACTGGTATAGGCCTTTGGGACCTATGTGAGCCACTTGATCATGCAGTAACCACTTGTTTGCCCATTTGATGTTCTCCTTTTCCCATAATCCTAAAACCAAAATAAAAAAACATCTTAGTATCAAAAATTAGCTAACATATATATGCGAATATAAAAAGTCAGTTTTGAATATATAATGTTATATACTGCATCGAATGGCAGAATAACAAGATGACGGGGCCACGCCACGAATGATCCTTCTGCCTCTTTAACATATAGCACGCCGAAAGAGGGTACATGTAACAATGCAGCAAGATCAATCGCTTCATTCAATGAGACTCTAACGTTGACCAGTCCTAACTCTATACCATGACAAACTTAACTATCGATTGTCAAAGTTCCGGTTGCCACAACGTTATCTCGTGTCCCATCTGCAAGCTCACATACAATGTCATGCATTTCAACGTCATGTTGGAAAACATCAAAGCTCGTTATAACAATCAATATTAAGAATATATTGTAAGAATTTAATAATGGTACACATACCTCATGCTGTATAGATGTAGGATCACTAGGTGGAACAACTGATGGAGGAGGAACAAGCTGAGTGCCCAAATCAGTGACATCATCGTGCAAAGCATTGTTCGAATTATCTGCTGCATGACATGATCCATGTGCGTGTGACTACGGTGGTATGTCAAGGCTGCATGTAGCAGCGAGATCACATACATTGTCCATTGCCCTTTTCTTGCAGACAACGTCTAACAGACTACTCAAAACCTGCTCTAATTTCTCTATCATCGCATTTTTCCTTTGGATATTTGCATCTACATCGGGTTCCTTATTTTTTTGTGTGCTTCACCATGGTGTTTTGAAAAATTATTGACCATGTACCCTTATTTCTTTCCTCGAAGCCAACTAGGATACTCCTCAGACCCGAGGGCTTGTGTAAGCACATCATTTGGAGGAGAGGCATCAAGAATGCCTTGAGTGACATTATGTTTTAAAGCATGCTACAAAAAACAAATGAAAACTAAATAATATTAATATGGTTAATTATGCATAATTAATATAAATTATATGACCACTAATTTTGGTAATTATATAACTTACAATGTTTTCAACAATTGACTCAACCTCCGAATTGTCTACCCGTCCATCTTTCTTCGTTCTTGCGCGGATCCATAGCTATTCGCGCTTGATCGGTTCGATGGTGTCTCTTTCAGCTTGCTGTAAATTTAGACATGCATTAAACATATGGAATTGCAGCTCTTATATTCGATAATTAAATTAAAATTAATCTTAATGTGTGTGCATGTATACATATTTATATATATTACGTACCAACTCCACCTCTAACCGCAGATATCTCTTACAGCCAAGTTGATGGGGATATTTGTTGCCTTGCCGTATTTCTTTTCGATCCGCACTTATGCATACATAATTAAATTCTATACCAATTTGGATATTATTTTTACCTTGAAGTCTTCACCAAGCTTATGGCTGAGAAATGAATCTCACTATTCTCGTTTGATAAATTTATACTTGTCAGTGGGTGGGTACTTGAATAGCTCGGGGTCTTTCAAGTATGGGGTCACATACATCTCAAACAGCTAGTGCTTAAACCTCCTCCACTTCCCAGCGCAACTTTTAAGAGTCTGGTCCTTTTGAGAGTCATCTTTCTTTGAATAACCCTATAACAACATCAATATAGCATTTAGTAAATAACTCTATGATGTAATTCAGGTTTAGGGTTATATATGCCATGGAATATTACCTTTAATGCTTCCCATAAGTTATATTTCAATGCTAGAGACATATCATTCCAGCTTTTAAAGCAAATCGGTATAATGGAACGAGTGATTGAGCCCTCCAAGTTGACCATCCTTACAGCTTCGTTGTTTAGTGGAGCTCCATGCTCATTGAACCGTAGTATAATATAATTTAATATTTATTTATTTAATTACATACTATTACATCATAAACATACAAACCATCATAAACCGTATACATTTTTAATATTAATATATATTTAACAACATCCATTTATAGACAACTTCATTTACATACAAACAGTCATATTAAACACAATCACAATTTGTCAAACATAATTTAATTTATCCATTTTCTAACAAAAATATTCATATAAAATTGATAAAATATTCAAACATGCAAACCCGGGTCCGACGGCGTCCTGTTTGAAAACGCCGTGTACGTTTGAAATACACCAAGAGTCCAGCGGCGACGAACGACAATGAACCCGATAGACCGGCGGCGGCGACAATGGACCCGATAGTTCGACGCCGTGTGTACGATTATGTGGATTGGTCGGCTTGAAAAGAGAATGCACCTGGGTTTCAGACCGGCAGCAGCGGCGTGTTTTTCCGACACATGCAACTAGGTTTTTGTTTGGCGATGGTGGTGTGTTTGAGTCTGGCGGCGATGAGAGTTTGAGAGGAAATATGAAAAATACAGACAGTGGGCTTGGTTTAAGAAAGAGGGGGGAGGGGAATAGTGGGATGAAATTTGGGTTGGTGGGAATTTATCTCGCCTTAATTAGCCATTTCTTTCTGTTTTTGCTACTCTAGCGTTGCTAAAGTTATTTTTTTTAATTATTTGTAGCTTTTAAATTTTAATTATAATAATAATTATAAATTTAATATATAATTATAAATTTAAATTATATAGTTGGATAATATTGATTTTATAATTTATATGTTATATAATGACTTAATTTATATTTGATTTAATATACATAATTATAAATTTTAGTTCAAAATCTGAAATTAAGTCAACAATTCTTTAAAAAAAAATATTTATGCAACATTGACTTAATTTATATTTAGGTAGAAATATTAAATGTATAATAAGCATTTGCGACGCTAGCGTAGCCAAAAGTGTGATAAAGGCGACAATAGCATCACTATATGTCTGATATTGGCGACGCTAGCGTCAGTTCACACATGTAAAACCTAAATCATCAGTTTTCACACCGGTACTGCTGTCAACCCAATCACACATGAAAACAGTGATGTGGAAACAAACGTAACTGACATCCCAAATTTGTCTTTCTTTACCATAGTAAGTCATATTCGCTAAAATAGGATTATTGTCTTTTGCTGTTGCATAATGCATACCTTGGGCTTCTATCTTCACTCCATTGTTTTGTGTGACTCGTTTATTGTCCATTTCCACAATGTTGAAACAAACCCCTTTAATGACATAACCTTCATGCTTCGTTACCACCCATTGTGGACCCTGTGCAAGCCACCTCAATGTGTCATTCACATTACAAGTCAGTTTACATTGCTCGGAGTCAACCTATTACCATCAGATATTGAAAGTAATTAGCATATTGAGCAGCGCAGTAAATAATTTGTGTTTGGACATGCACCAAACAATTGAAAGGTATATATATTAAATTCTAGCTATACCTTATCATGCAACCAATACATAAATGTGCGGTTGTGTTCATCTTGAATCCAATTTTCCCTCTTTTCTCTATTTCTTTTATCGGCTTTTAATGCTTCCAAATGAAAACTAACAATACACAAAAAACAAAATATTAAAACCGAATATTAAATGCATGTACGTGCAATATGCAATAGATAGTGCAATGACAATAAAAATCTATACCTCCTATATGGCTCCACCTCCAGGGAATTTGAAAGAACGGTCATATGGACTTGCTCCCAAAGCTTTTGATCAATTTGGTACATTTTTCCAACTTTAATAGGGGCATCGACATCTTCATTGTCATTCAGCCTTTGATATCTACCAATAGGGTTCCCAATTGCATCTAACCCTCATTGGTACTCACTACAAAACTGTATTACTTCTTTAGCTACATAAACTCTCAGCGATGCAACCTTTTGGACAATTTTTGTTGCGAACATAACTATTCAATATCTTCATGTACCTCTTGAAAGGGTACATCCATTTGAAATGCACTGGTTCACACAATCGAACTTCTCGTACAAGGTGCACAATTAAATGAACCATTACATCGAAAAAGATGGTGGGAAGAACTTTTCCAGCATGCACAATGTCCTTACAAGATCACTATGTATGGCATCAAAGGATGCAGTCTCAATTGATTTTTTACATATTGAATTAAAGAAAAAAAAATCTAGCAATTGCAACTCGTATGTTTGTAGGAAGCACCGGCCTTATTGCAAGAGGGAATAGTTGCTGCATCAAAGTGTGATTATCATGGGACTTATCCATACTAGCTTCAAGTCATCTATTCTCACAATATTACGAAAATTTGATGAATAACCATTAGGAACTTTTAGCTCTGCCAAACAGCAACAAAATATATGCTTCACTTGTTTGGATAACGTATAACATGCAGGAGGCAAAAAAGTTCGTGCTTCATGTACCGACGGGACCAATTCAAGCCGCAGGCTCATATCCACTAAATCCAGCCTCGCATTTATTTCATCTTTCGTCTTATCTGGAATATTAAGCAATGTACCTATTATACTTTTGCAAACATTTTTCTCAATACGCATCACATCCAAGTTGTGGTGTATATGGAGATATTTCCAGTACTGTAAGTCAAAAAATATTGACTTCTTTTTCCAACAATGTTCAACGTCATCTATAAATTTTTACCTCTACCGGTGTCATCAAAAGTTCAAGCATTAAGCTTTTCCAAAATTTCCTCTTCAATCAATGGTATCGGAGGCTCTCCAAATTCTTGAAACCCATTGAAAGCCTTTTTTTGCTTTCTGTATGGATGATTATGTGGTAGGAATCTTCTATGCCCAACAAAACTCATTTTCCTATCATTTTACAAGCGAATAGCAAAAGTATTGTCACTGCAAATTGGACATTCATGGTATCCCTTCGTCGAATGACCGACTAAGTTGCCATAAGCAGAAAAATCATTTATCATCCATAGCAGCATTGCCCGTAAAGTGAACTCCTCTCTATGATAAGCATCAAAAGCTTCAATTCCCACAACAATTTCAATTCTTCAATTAAAGGCTCCAAGTATACATTGATACAATTGTCAGGCTGTTTAGATCCAGATATTAGAAGAGTCAACATCATGAATTTTCGCTTCATGCACAACCAAGGAGGAAGATTATACAAGACACTGATCACAGGCCAAACACTGTAGACACTACTCTGTAAATTGTGCGGGTTCATTTCATCTGCTGCAATACCGAGTCTAAGATTTCTATCTTTTGCTGCGAAGTCTGGCCAATAACGGTCTACCAATTTCCAAGCTGAAGAATCCGTTGGGTATTGCATTTTGCCTTTTATAGTCTTTCTCTCATTTGCATGCCACTGCAAATTCTTAGCGGTCGAAACACTGTGGAACATTCTTCTAAAACATGTAACTAGTGGAAAATACTATAAAACATTCAATGGGATTTTTGTAATTGTGTTATCTTCTCAAATTTTTCATCTGGATGACCCACATTTAGGACATAGCATTAGATCTGCAAACTGTTTTCTAAACAAAATACAATTTTCGGAGCATGCATGTATCTTCTCTTACTTCATTCCCAAAGCTTTTAGGGTTTTTTTAACATAGTAAATAGAAGTTAGCAAAACATTATCGCGTGGCAGCATTTCAGATAACAACTTCAGCAGTGCAACAAAGCTCTTGTTAGAATGCTCATATCTACCTTTCAAGTTATATAATTTGACAACAGCCGATAACTTGGTAAATTTTGTGCATCCTGTAAACAAAAGGTTTCTCTGCCTCTTCCAACAGACTTGCAAAATGATCAGGATTTTTGAGAATATTGGAATGCATATTATCAAAGGCATCACGAGTCATTTCAATGTTGTTGTACGCCACATCTTCTTTGCTATCGTTGTCATCTTCATCGACCTCTAAATCTTGATTAACAAATTATGAAGACGCCTTGCCACCAGCTGACTCATAGGATTCACCATGCCAAACCCATTTCCTGTAATTGCTATCGAATCCATTCCAATATATGTGACCTTTTATGTCCTTTATAGAATGCAATGTTATATTGCCACATTTCATGCAAGGACACCGAACGGCATTACGATCAATTACATTTTTCACCGCGAACTCTAAAAATTTGTCCACACCTTTGGCAAAACGTGTGGATCGTCTATCTGAATATATCCATGACTTATCCATTCGACAAAATATTATTTGAGTAACTAAAGCAGTAATCTTCGTATTGCATCAACATATGAAAGTAACCAAAAAACAAACAAACTTTATAAATTACAAAACAAAAACACAAGTATGCAGGAATATTGCGTATTAAACGTATAAATACCGCATAATTCGAGTTTACGTATAAACTTACTTGCAACGTGCAACTTTGGTTGAGTTTGTGTTCAACTTCGTATGATGATTCTGCTCATGGAAAAAATTATAGATCGAAAAACTAAAACTCAATTAATAACGTAAAATATTAATATATTTTATTTAGCATAAAGAGGTGGATGGACATTAAATGAGGCATTCATTACAAGTTGGTAGACAAATTGTTGACCATGAAATTTGAATTTAAGGACACTTTTGCAAATTGGACAGGCGACGCAAATGTCGCGAATGTAACTGAATTATTTTTTACATATATAAATAAAAGTTTAAATGTTTCAATAATGAACATTAATTGTTTTTATTAAATTAATTAAGCTTGTTTATTGAATTAATGTAATATCAATTGTTTAATGAACATGTTGTCATTAAAATTTATTTGATCGTTTATTGATTACTTTTTAAAAATAATATCTTAAGTATTTATTATTGTCTTTTCTATATATTTTTGATGAATAAATTAAGGCTCTTTAATATATATATATATATATATATATATCATTTATACAAATTAAACAATATCCGACGAAATATATGAAATATTTTTATTGATATTATACAAACATGTTTACATATATAAATTATCCATATATATGCATCTCCAGCATATCTCGATCAACAAATGCAAGACCAAGGGAGCAGAAGAAGAAATTCGCCCCTTGTCCAAGTATTACTTGATTGCCATTCTTTGACACCGGACAATGATTCCTCTTGTAATAACAATGAAACATTTGATCTTTAGAGATAGATGAACTACCTAAAGAAAATATGACAATTTGAAATGGGTCGAACATCGAAAAGGGAGTAAAGATAAAAAATATTTCATCATTTCCATATATTTTGAAATAATATCAGCTAAGAGATCATGAAACCAAGAAGAATTTCAATACATGCATAGTTGCTTTTTTTTTTTCCCGATGGTCCAAGAATATTTTATTATTTCCTTTTATTTTGAAATAATTTCAGCTGAATAATTAGGCATAACAGCTGAAATTATTTCAAAATATAGGGCAAGAAATATATATATATGTAAAAGAGAGAAACAAGTCATGAAATCTGGATTGTTAACGTGAGGATGTGCCTATTTATAGATAGATAATGGTAGGTGCAAATTAAATATTAGGAGGTTGGAATTAAATTCCGTTTTCGGCTATTTTGAAGTTATTTGCGACGTTAGCGTCGCCATTTTGATATTGTTGCATTTTTTTTTTTCTGAATAATATTTCTTTTACAATAATAGATGAGTTNGCATTTTTTTTTCTGAATAATATTTCTTTTACAATAATAGATGAGTTGATTACAAGTACTTCAATATGTTATAAATAAATTGATTGATAAATTAGCAAACATAAGTTTTTTAACCACAATATAATTTAACTATTTTATTAAATATTGTAATTTAGTGTATTAATGTACGAGTCAGCATCTTGACTCGCTGATTCGTACGTACGTTATTCGCAGCTGCTCCCACTGATGAAGCTCCTCTTCAATCCTTGTTTGCTTTTGCAATCTAGCTTCGACCCCCATCTAAAGAAACCAAAATGAAACTTTTGATATGTATGAAGGTGAAATACCTGAGGCGTATGGATCAACAATTTGTAGTGGGTTGATCATATAAAAGAGAGCAATGATCAAGAATATTTTAACATTTTTTTATATTTTGAAATAGTTTCAGCTAAATCGAAGACAAAAAAAACGTAAGAATATTTATGCATATGTATTTGTGATTTTTTTCCTTTTCCGATGAATGTTTCTTTTACAATAATAGATGATTCTCTTTCAAAATAGAGGTACGTATTTATAAATAGAGAATGATAGGTGTGAATTAATTTTTAGTGTGATATGAATTAAATACTGAGGCATATGCATGTTAGTCCAAATCCTTTTTAATATAATTCTTTTATAAGAGAACACGCGACGCTGGTGTCGCCATATTTTAATCAAATCGAAACGAAGAGAAATGGCAACACTAGTGTCGCCATTGTTGTAGCGCTCAATTAAATCGCGACATATGAAGTATATGTGTCGCGGAATGTATTTGGCGCGCAACTTTTTCGCCACACTTGTCCAATGGGTGTCGCTGAATGTGATTGCCACGTAGATTTTCTGCGACACTTTACGAATGCCCGTCGCAAATATTTTTGGCACGCACATTTTTCGTGACACTTGTAGAATGCGTGTCGCCAAATATGCTTGGTGCCAGAATTTTCGCGACGTTTGTCAATCGCGTGTCGTGAAAGATAATTTCACACACATTTTAGCGTCGTGTTTGCGTCGTTGTTTTGTTCAAATAAGACGATGAACTATGTTTGTGTCGCCGTTAGTTTTTTGCGACGCAATTTTTTTGGTTCATCGCACATTTGGGGTCGCCTATTAAAGTTTTTTGGTGTAGTGTATAAATATCTAAATTGCAAAACTTTTAAACTTGAGGATAAAATCTTTCTCATTAGATTGCATTGAACCTAGGTTTTTAAAATTGATAGATATCTATTTAAACCTTAAATATATATCAAGCATTAACTCTCCATTTATACACTAGAAAAATGATTGCATGGAAAAAAAAAAAAAGGAGAGAGGGAGAGAGAGACAAAGAGAGATTATCTAGAAACAACTTATACACTCGGTCTATAGTAGCATAAAGCTAAAGCAAATTTATGAAGGAAAATAAATAAAAAACGATAAGCTTCGAATTATCATAATCAATGACCCTAGAATCGGCAAGCGATCTCGAATGCTGGACGATGGAGTGTCCGATGGAGTTGATCCACTCCTCCTTCTTCTCAGAATCAGCGACCATCTTCAACGCTCTTGACGATCAAGCAGGTTCCCGCCGGGATCATTGTCTTCATTTTTTCTTCTCTCATGTCTTGCAACCTAAAATGAAGAAGATCAAGATCGGGCCTAGTTTCCCAATCAGAAATTATCTCGTCCTCTCTGAGAAAATCTATCTCTTTTGCTCTTCAGAATTCAAAGTGCTAGAAAAAAAAAATATCATGATTAAGTTCAGAGTGCAAATGTGTCAATATCCTTTTTATTAAACAACTTATTTATAAATATATATATATATATAATAATTAAATTTACTGTGGCTAATTAAAAAAATTCATATATAATATATGTTATGTGATAATAATAATAATAATAATAAATAAAAGAAAAGAGTTTTTGAGACTTTTGCTCTCTAAACTTTGCACAAATTTGCAAATTACTTTTGTGTTTCTTGGCATCTATATTTCTTAAACTTAACAAACATGGATACCATCGATCCAAATATTAGCATATATGTCTCTGAACTTAAACTAAATCTACCAATTTTTGTTAGAGTAAAAGAGAATTTACTAATTAAATATAAAATACATTAAACAATTTACAAATTTGTGCAAAGTTTAGAAAGCAACGGTAATAAAAACTCTAAAAAAAAGCTTTTTTTATTGTATATATGTATGTATGTAGTGGATGACTGATGAATACACTAACTTACAGTGGATTATTTTAACAAAACAAAAAAACAAAAAAAAAAATCAATCGATTATCTATCTAGCTAAATTGAATAAATAAACTCATATATGCAGAAACCCCTGTAAGCATCAGAAAAGTATTAATTGCACATGTAGAATTAACGCAATACTTTGGCGGCTGCTGCATATAATTCCACCAACAATACCATGAACATAAATAAATATATATATATATATAAAGTAATTAAGAGTTTGTCACTCTTCATGAGTGCTTAATTCACCAGTTGTCTGATTGTATAGTTTAATCTACTTTTGAATATTAATGCGCATGGGTTTGAAATCCATAATATTAATTAAAAGATATATATATTGTCCAAGAAAAAGTCTTCAAACACACTGTTCAAAGTCTTCAATATGCATTCTTTATCTAATCAAAACTAGCTAAGGCAGGTTCATGCACCACTAAGTTAGCTATATATAAAAGATATGCGCGGTCCAATTAATTAAACAAACTCAGGCAAATTCAATTCTTGTAATTAGAGATTTTAAATATAATATCATTAGGTTGATCCGATAAAATACTTATTATATATTGTATTTTCTTTCTTTTTTACATGTTTTTGAAGTTTTTTTTCTTCTTAAAATGGGGAGGAAAATTTTAGCGTCAGGCCCATCGAACCAAGAATATAAAATTATCACCCGTAAGCATTATCAAATTTTAGAGGTTATCATCAATAGTCATGATTACCAATTAACTGGGTTGTTTCATATTGGTTGAGTTGAGACTTTATCCTTACAAAGGGGTACTAGCTTAAGACTTTGTCCCCTATTTTTTCTGGACAAAGAAGACTTGAGACTTTATTTGAATTTAACTATTTAAGACTATTTTTTTATGGTGAGATGACCTTAATTAACCACATAATTTGTCTCCTGAAAAATTAGAGTACTTGATTTCATAATACATATACATGATATAATGGATTTAGTTCATTTATCAGTTGTTAAGTCACTTTAATAGTTGAAATTTAAAAATATATTAGTTGTATTTACGAGTCTATATATGAGATTTAATTTATCTGAATAAAAATTTAGTAGTTCACTAAATTCATATAGGTTCCTAATCTATTTTTAAATCTTATCTATTGAAGAGATCGAAAGGCTGATAAAAAATAAGTTTTATCATAATTGACATCATATAAGGCATGACTCTCTCTCTCTCTCTCTATATATATATATATATAAACACATAATTATGAAATATCGAAGTGATCCCATTTTAGATGGAAAAATATATGACAAATGTTAAAGAATATCACTTTACCCTTTGGATTTTTATATTCAAGTTAATTAAGGTGACATCTTTTATAGTATTTATTGTAAGGGAGTCTTTTTACCACATGGAAAGTCGATTTGGAGGGTTAGACTCGAGTAAACTTTTTTATAATTTAACAGGGATTTATGATATGAATTTTTTATTTTTATGTAACTTTTTTTATAATATGTAATTTTTGTTTATAATGTGTAATTTGTTATTCATATTATGTAAATTTTTTTACAATGAATAATTTTTGTCTATAATGAATAATTTTTTTATCATATCATATAAATTTTTTGAAAAATTTATATGAACTCCTCAAACAAAGAAGTTTAATTTTGAATTCCTCCGATTTGGAATGTGAAAAAAATAAGTGAAGAATGAAAACGTCCTACCATCCATTTGAAAATTATATGCTGGTGAAAGGCTATTGGATCCGGTCGAATACGTGAAAATATATTTACAAGGTTGATTATGAAGCCTTGAAGATCACATATACTACACTCGTCGAGCCCAAACAAAAAATCCCGAATGGAAGATTTTGGTAGTCCCAATGAAAGATGAAGTTGTCCTAATGAAATATTCAATATCCACACAAGATGGCCAAAGAAAAAGGCCTCCAAATATACTTTATCTGATTTGAGTGTCGAAGATAAATAAGTCGGCATCACATCGGTATCTCATTGGCTCCTAGCTTGTTTTCGTTCTTGGTTTCAGGCAATTTTAGCTATTAGAGAACCCGTCGAGAATGCCGAAATTTCTGTTCTGATTGTTTGTGCCCAAACATCGGTCAGCATTATTTTTAGCATAAGAATATGTTGCCAGTAAAAAATTTTGAGATTCTTTATGAAAGACTGAATAGAAAAAGTTTAAAAGAGACAGAAAAAAAAAATAATAAATAAAAATAAAAAGTGCATGCTCTCACAAGTACTTTGTCTCCAGTGAATAAATTAGTTGAATAAAATATTTTGGTTGTAGAGTTGGCCATTAATTAGGTTTGAGGAATCAACCATAATGGGATTGCCACTCTGATTATCAACCAATGAATTTAATTAGTTTGAATTTAATTTTCTGTTGTATTGGCCTATAAATCCCCCACCGAGTTTTTGTCAACTCAGAAATATTTGAGCATTAGTATGTAAAGAAAGTAATTAAATGGTAGATATGGCTCATGATCATCAAAACCTCTACTCCTACTTCACTCTTCCTTTCTTTTTAGCAATGTTTGTGTTTCCCTTCGTTCATATGTATCCTTCTGTTCGTAGCCAGCTTTATTACAATTTCTATGACACATCCTGCCCTCGCTTGCAAATGATGGTTAGATACACCGTTTGGGCAGCTCTCAGAAATGACACCCGGATGGCTGCTTCCCTCCTTCGCTTGCATTTTCATGATTGTATAGTCAATGTAAAGTTCCTTTTTCTTACTTATATATGTCTACTTATAATTAGATACATAAGAATTTTCATATTCAAATGAACCATTTTGATAGAAATTAATCATCAAGATCTTCTTTATCAACTTTTGAATTGCTTTGACAATTGAAATTTAAAGATGAAATTAGGATTTATATGAGTCCATACAGGGGATTTGCTTTGTCTTTTGTATTTCACTAGACTCATATAAACTAAACTTCAAGTGCTACTTTAAATTTCAGCTTTTGAATCAACCAAGAGCTAAAAGAAAGAAAGTTTATTTATGTTTGTTGAATTATCACTAATTCCAAAAGTTTAAATTTATAAGAGCTGTATTATCGTATCTTTTATATTTTATCTCTAATACTATTTCTTACATGTAGATCCGTTTGAATTTGTTGAGTTTTGAATCTATAACTGATAGATCTTTGGGCTCTAATACTATATTAAATTATCACTTATCCAAAAATGTTAAGCTTATACGAGATGAGTCAATTATAATCGTATCTCTTATATTTTATGTATAATGTACTTAATTTTTATATTCATTTATCTTAGTTTTTGCAACTAAGATTAAATTTAAAACTAAATTTTGAATCTTTTAACAATTATGCTTTGAAATTAACAATTATTTTTCAAAAGCTTTAAAAAAAATAAAATAAAAATTGGACGGAAATTGATGGCGGTTGTTCTTTTCCTTTTTCCCAGATTTTAATTTTACATGTATAAAAATGCAATTTTTCCCCGATAATAGAGTTGGAGATTCAAATTAACCTTACTAAAAGAATAGTGAATTGATTACCAAAAAAAAAAGGAAATATGTCCATGCCACTAGTTTGTCTGCATGAAAATGCAAACTCTCAAGACGATTTTTTTTTTCCCTCGAAACTATAGCCCCTTATATACAATAGTAAGATAACTATTTAAAAATGTGTAGCTCTAATACTATGTTTTTTTCCCCCTTTTAAATTTATATTTTACATACACAGCGTTTAAATAATAAGGATGTATAGATTCATTAACGATCAATATATAACATGTCATGAACAGACAATAACAAGGTTGTGGACAGGGATTAATTAGCAAAAAAAAAACAGATACATATTAATTTTATATTGTATCAAATCGATTAATCTTTGTTTTGTGTGTGTGTGTGTGTTTATAGGGATGTGATGCC
Organism: Ochetophila trinervis; assembly: GCA_003254975.1. Taxonomy (NCBI): domain Eukaryota; kingdom Viridiplantae; phylum Streptophyta; class Magnoliopsida; order Rosales; family Rhamnaceae; genus Ochetophila; species Ochetophila trinervis. The sequence goes on from QANX01005048.1 coordinate 32,330, forward strand.
TCGGTGCTTCTCGATGACACAGACAATATGAAAGGGGAAAAGAATGCTCCACCAAACCGGAATTCGCTTCGAGGCTTCGAAATCATAGACAGTATAAAAGAAGATGTGGAGAAGTTCTGCCCATCAACTGTTTCATGTGCCGATATTCTAACTCTTGCTGCTAGGGAAGCCATTGTCCTGGTACTTCCTTCCTCTCACATTAATTCCTTTTCTATTTTTCTCTACCTGTGTCTTATGGAGTGTATAAAGCTGATTGTCTCTATTTCTGAGTTTTAGGCTGGTGGTCCTTATTGGCAAGTCCCTTTGGGCCGAAGAGATGGAATAACAGCAACTGAGAAAGCAGCCATTGATCAAATACCATCACCAATTGAACCTCTTCAGAATATCATCGCCAAATTCACATCCAAGGGTCTTGACATTAAGGATGTTGTAGTTCTCTCAGGTTCTTTCTTTATCTTTTTAAATTAAAGACCGGGCTCGTTTTCGTTTAGAATGTTAAAAAAACAGTCTAGTCCAATCCAGTACAGTCCAACATGGGCTCTCAGTTTTTTTTTTCCCCATATGCATACAATATTTCACATAGATGAACATTCTTTCTTTCTTTCTTTCTTTATGATATATATAGGAGGACACACCGTAGGGTTTGCTCAGTGCTTCACATTCAAGAGGAGGCTGTTTGATTTCAAAGGCTCTGGCAAGCCTGACCCGACACTTGATTCCTCATTCCTTCCTAATTTGCAATCCATTTGTCCAAACAAGGACACATCCAACTCCAACCTTGCTCCTCTGGATTCCACCAGCTCCTTCGAATTCGACAACATGTATTACACCAATCTCGTCAACAACGCAGGCCTCCTGGAATCTGATCAGGCCTTGATAGGCGATCCAAGAACAGCTCAGTTGGTCAATTCCTATAGTACATATCCATATCTCTTCTCCAATGATTTTGCAGCATCTATGGTCAAGATGGGTAATCTTGGAATCCTAGCAGGGCAAAATGGGCAAATTAGAAAGAAATGTGGGCTTGTCAATTACTAAGTTAGTTTATTAGTATGTGTAATGTAATGTTAGGCCCTTATATATGTTGCTAGTGGAGCCATAAAGACATATATGCATAGTACGGAGTTGTTATTAAATTATTAGTCTATCGATAATATTATATTATAAAAAAATTCTATAAGATCAACTTTTTAAATCTAAGAAAAAAAAAAACAAAACTTTAGTTTAATATTATGATGTGGTCAGATATATAAAAGAATGGTTGGTTATATATATCATATGCAGTGGATGCTTACTGTGATTTCCTTGTTTTGGATGCTTAATTACTATGATTTCTTTGTTTTCTTTGTCTTCTTATGATTTTGATATCATACTTTCTACTAATCAAGCATTAGGATCTTAAAAAGAATAATCTAACTTGTTAAAAGGACTGATCTAATCCAAAGTAACTCGATTAATTATATTAATCTAATGATTATGACTTGGGTTTGGATTCAACTTTTTTTTTTTTTTTTTAAGTTTTACACTTGTTTTGAACCTCTGAACCAAACCAACTTTCAGTAATGAGGTTTCCTAAATCATCCACTTCTTTGGCATAAATTAGATTAACTGAGCCTTTGGTGACCACTGGCCAGATTGGTCAGATTATGATCCAATTCTGATATCATCATCATTCGCACTATTTCTGTACTTCAAATCCTTGCAGAGTATACATCCTACTTTTAACAGAAATTTGTGGAGAGGATGTTAAAAAATGGGTTTCAATTTTATAGGAAAATGAAAAATAGAAATAGATAAAATAAGGTAAAAATCATTGTAAAAATGCACATAGTTTTAGAAAGAGAAGCCTACAGGTATAGTTGGGTTGAATAAAAAAAAATTAAAATTAAAATTAAAAGAAAAGCTGGTAGTTGCCCTGACGAAAGCTTTGTACAATGACATTTTTGAGATCCTCTGTCTCAGAAACCCCATTTGTAATATCTTCTCTGAGCTACCTCTTAAATAACGTACTTTTAGACATAGTTGGATCTGACAAAAACTATTGTATGTATCAGCATGAACCATCTTTATCATCGTTATCATCATCATTCACTCTGCAGCACAGACATATTCTCTGCTTTCAGAGATTAGGTTCTCTTTACCTCTCTCTCTCTCTCTCTCTCTCTCTCTCTCTCTATCTATCTATATATATATATATATATATATATTTACTTTTTCCCTTCCAACTCTTTCACAACTAGAACATGTATGTTAGACTTTGAACAAAAACCCAAATCTGCAAATTTTTTTTCCATTTTGAGTGATATATTTATTCATGTTCTACTTCTTTTGGTAGGATTATTGCAGTGGCGGAGAGACTAGAAAGGAAGAGAATTAAGGTGGCAATATAGTGGTTGTGATGGAAGTATATAAGATTGTGGATGGCTAATGTTTTTTTATTACAGATAAAAAATGAAAAATGTTAATCTAATGTCATGGGCATTAAAGGTTTGAATGAAAATTATGTGTTTTCCATATATATAGAGGAAGCAAAAATTAAACTCGTCTTCCATGTCATTGAATGGAAATTATAAGCTACGACGACCTTGAAGAGATCAGATTCAAACCAGTCCATACGACAATCGAAGTATGTGATGAATTGTGATATGAATTGCTTGTATGATATAAAATATTCATCATTAAAAGGCAATAATATATATAACACGTAACTTATTATAAGCCTGTGGATAGTTTAGTACAGCACATTTTAGAAGACATTAGTGCTGCATTAATGTTATAATGATAATTACACAATTAGGTGCCATTTGGTAAAATGGTTAGTTTTTAGTTTTTGTTTAGTTTTTTCCTACCTAGTTGTGTGTAATTTTGTTTATATGAGTGTTAGCTAATGGTAATTATAGTTTGTTAGATATCTTAAATAACTATAAACTTAAAAGAAAAAAAAAAAACACAAAATTTGATGTTGTGTTCAATTAGATATTTATTTATTATTATTATTATTAATTTTTTTAACTTTATAGTTAACTCAAATTAATGCCTAATAAACTCTTTATACCACTAAAAAAACACTTCACATAAGCAAATTGCACACAACAAGGTAGAGAAAAATAAAATAAATTGAAAAACAAATTAAAAATCAACTTCTTGATAACAGCATCTTAATCAAATTAACTTCTTTTTTGGGTTAGTTTTACTGAGAGTTTGGACAAAATGGATCATCTAACTAGCATTCATTGTCTGCGAATTGAAATCTATGCAGCATATTATTTGGAAGACTACCATATCTATGTGGCATTGATACCCAATCAAGTTAAAATCAATCTCTAGTATTCTATGGCTTGTTATATTAATAAATGATGTATAATTTATTTTTTCTATAAAAAATAATTTATAATCATGCATTTACCTTCTTTTTTTTTTTATTTTGTCTAAAAGGGAATAAAAAAAAAACTATACTGTTGATAATGATAATTTTGCTTACTCAAACTATCTAACAGAATTTCCATATAGACAGCGTAGTTTTTTATTTTTTTGTTGTCACATCAATTTAATATTTGCTTTCGCATAACTACTAAAGAAAATTTATAAAGTTTGTTTATTTTTTTTCTCTTAATTTAAAAAAAAATAATAATAGTTTGAATAGTTAGAGATGCTCTTTATTCGACAAAACTAACTTGAATAATAATATTAAAAAATAAAATAAAAATTTTAAAAAGCCCCAAAAATATTTAACCCTATTTGACATATTGTTTCATGGGTCTGTAGTGAAACTATTTAAAAATTAAAGTTAAAATTAAATTGAGAATTAACTCAATTATATAAGTATATACCTACTTTTTTTAATTGATATTCATCCCCTGAATGTTACCTAATAACATTACGATTTTCTTTTTGTCCTTGGGAATCAAAATGCTTTTTATTTTTATCCAAAATCTATAATAAAACTTCTACTATAATAATGAGATATGTAGTTATTGTTTAAATTTAATAAACAAATTATGAGACAATACACATAAATGCAGCAGATTAATTATTATCTTATTTAGATTTTATATTATTTAATAATACATATCAACATATCATTCATCATAATTTTATTGAAAGTTCATGCCATTGATTTTTAATTATTGTAGAGTTTGCAAAACAATAAATGAGTTATAGATACCAATATATCAACCCCTCTCAACCTTATGTTATTTTTTATTATATCAAAATAATATGTATACTTAAAACAATGATCTTCATATTATATTTATAACTCATATAAAATAATAATTATTATTATTATTATAATAATAATTTATAAAAATAGAAATGAGTTCGAATTCTAATAGAATTATACTAAAAAATAGACATTATGTTCTTTACTATGATTGAAGTATGTGATGAATTGTGATATAAATTGATTGTATGATATAAAATATTCATCATGCAAAGGCAATGACATATATTAGACGTAACTTATTATAAGACGTGGATGGTTTAGTACAACACATTTTAGTTTACATTAAAGGTAATATTATAGGGTATATTATATATATTTCTTTTAAAATTTGATAAAATTACATTCAGATCTTTATAACGAATATCTCTCATGCCTTTAGCCAATTATCTAAAAAAAGTATTATCTTGCATACGTAGCGGTTGAAAATACTATCATATCCTCGAATCATTAAAAAATGTGATTTTCTACTTGAAAATTGTGCAAAAAGTTTAAAAGTTGATAAGATCGTTGGGGTAATGGCTATTAATTTGCAATCGTAACCTCCAAAAGTAACAGTAACTATAAATGAATTTTTAACTACTAATAACTATACCTGGTAAATTTTAATACGATCTGTTAATACGGCACGAATATGAACGATTTTTACGGGTTTGGGTTTGTCTGAAACGGGTTAGGTTAATAACGGATCAACACGTTATGAACCCGTTATCTTAACGGGTCTTAATGGGTTTACCCGTGAAAACCGGTTTGACCCATTAGTCTTTAATGACATTTTAATAATTTATTAATAAATAAAAAACTTAATTTACTAATAAAGATAAATATAGTACAAGTTTTATTATGTACAAGAGATTAACATTTTGAAAAAGAAAGTAATTTACATTTACATTTATATATATATATATTACTATTTTTTTTAACATGAATATTTATAATTTTATTATATATTCAGTTTTAGATGATGTCATTAATTTAGAAGAACTCACAGATGATGTCATTACATCGAGTGTTGAACAAGCTACATTAAGACAATGCTCTAACACATTTTCTATTGATGATTAGATGTATTGAAATTTAAGTGGTATGCATTATTTAATTTTTCTATATCAATTTGGATAATAATATACAATTTAACTTTTTTTTAAGTGTTTTGCTTTTGAAGTTGTGCTCATTATGGTTGAAAATGTCATATGCATCGGATTGTCTATGCAAAAAATGAAAATGTGGTTAAAATTGAATATATTTATGTATTATTGTTATTTCAAACAATATTGTTTTAAATTTTTATTATTCATTTGTAGAAGGATTTAAGTATAACGTTTATGTGGTTTGTTATTTTTTAATATGTATTAAGTATGTTGTTTTAATTTTTATTTTTGGTTTATAAAAATATACAAATATTTATGTTTATCTTTACTTCATTATTTTTTAGTATAAACTATGAATTATAAATTAAATATATTTTATTTTTTTTAAATAATTTTGAAAAAAATTAACGTGTTAACGGGTTGGATAACGGGTTACATGATAATTTTATGAACAGGTTTGGGTTTACATATTTCAATACGAAAGCTTAACAGGTTGGGTTTGGATAAAAAAATTTTGACACGAACACAAATACCACACGACACAAACACAATACAACACGACACGTTGCCAGGTATACTAATAACTTTACACTCATGCTCTTTTAGCCTCCCAACACTTATAAAACTATCTATTATAGCAATGAATCTTACTTTTTCACATACAAACTATATAGCTAACAACATCAATTCCAAATAACCAGAAATCACAGCAAGCCCCAAATATCAAAATACCCATATACATATCTCTCGTACAAATATTCAATATATTTATTAACATAGGAGAAATAAAAATAAAAATAAAAATATAATATGATTATAACTCATTATTTTATTTTTATTAGTACTTTTAAATAAAATTTTGATTTGTTAATATCTAAAAATTTTGAACTAAAAAAGTGTAATTAAAATTAACAAAAAGTGTAACTAAAATAAAAGATAAAGACATGTAAATTTGTTACAAATTATATAAAAATTAATTTTCTTTCTAAACTCGTTGAGGCAAAAAGAAAAAAACATATTCATTTATATATATTTATTCTTCTTTAACTTTTATGTATAATTGCTTACAAATATAATTATTTACAACTAATTAATAACAAAATAATTTAATTAAAATAAAAATGCTTATTTATATTAATTTTTGTTTTAATAAATTTGAAATTTAGCTGCATTTTGTATTGTTTATTTTTTATTTACAAAATGTTTTTTCTAGTTTCAATTAATTTATTTTTAATTTAAAAAATTTAACTATTAATAAAATCAAAATGTTATTTTTTCTTTTTGCCTCACAGAGTTTAGAAAAGAAAATTACATTTTATATAAATTTGTAGTTAATTTATAAATTTTTTGTCTTTCATTTTTTTTGTTTAGTTGAACTTATTATAATTCAATATTTAATTATATTTATTATGTTATTACTTAATTATACACTTTCAAGCAATTATACATAGAATTTAAAGAAGAATAAAAATATATATAGATGAAACAAATTTAAAAGAAAATTTTGAAAAAAAAAAGAATCAGAAAATATATTAAAATTATAAAAAGTAAGGTATATTGCACTTGGACTCTTGAGGTTTACAACTAGTATGCATTCCAAAAATACATGTTGTCAGTAGCTTCTAAGCATTGAAAGACAATTTTGTTAACAAATATGGTTAACAACATGGAAGATTTCAGTCATTTCTCTAACCTGAGAGATTCATTTATATTTTCATCAAACTTCATAAATGTATATGTAATATACCCTAAATATTATAATATAATTATACAACTAGGTGTCGTTTGGTAGCATAGTTAATTTTTGTTTAGTTTTTAATTTGTTTATATCAAGTGTTAACTAATAAAAAATAATTTGTTAGATATTTAAAACAATTACAAACTTGAAAGAAAGAAAAATAATAAAACAAAAAAATAATCAAAAACCAACACGATTTGTTGTTGTGTTCAATTTGACGTTTATATTGTTGTTCCTTTAACTTTATAGTTAATTTAAATGCTTAATAAGCTCTAAATATCACTAACAAACTGTTTGGACCACATATTAATTTTGCTTAGAAAATTAATATTTATTCAAGTTTGATTTTGAGAATAGCAATTGTCCCACATTGTTTGGAGATAAAAAAAACACTTGGATTTGCACAAGTATAAATAGATGGCGTTGAAATTGAAAATTGAAGGAGTCCCACATCGGAAGCACAAAGAGTTGGTGAGCCACAGTCTCCTATATAAATAGAGGCTTCAACAACTTTTAAGAGGGCTCGCGCATCCACACACACCAAAAAACATAGACTACTTAGTTTATTCTCGTTAGAATTTACTTTGAGTAGTCAAGTGTTTTAGTTGAAAATTTTAATTAAAAGTCCTTTGATCTGAAAGGCAATCTGTAACCTTTAATTATTTTGTTCTCAATAATTAATACAATTGTTTGATTTAAGTCTGATATTAATTGGCGCACATTTTATTTATTTCTTTGGACTGTCATAGGTTCGAAGTGGCACGCCCGCACACTCGAGACGACTGATTGTTGAGTTTTACACCAACATATATTTTGGCACGCCCGGTGGGACTTCTTTTTTCAACTGAGAAAATGGTGCAGACTCATTCCAAGAATCAGGAATCCGACAACCACGGCGGCATTAGCAGCCGAAACGTGTCCGATGAGGATGTAATTGAAAGGGAAGCTGGCAAGGCTTCGGACACGACAGAGATGTCTACCCAGGATTCGATCCGCGAGCTGTCCCGGAAGATTGAGGCATACCAGGAGACCCAGCAGCAAACGTTGCAAGGAATCTTGGAATTGTTGCACCAGCAGGTGCAGACAACCCAAGATGCGTCGAATGGCGCAAGGCCAACTAACGGCCATGGGGAACAACAGGTGCAGGCCTTTCAGGCCGAACCCAATGGCAACACGCCAAGGACTGAGGCACCGGCCTTTCAGGCCTGGTCCAGTGGAAACGATGTAAGGTTTATGCCTGAATGGCAAGTCCAACCTTACATTCCCCCACCGGCAATGAACAATGTTCCTGCCGGGGGGCATGCTGATAATCAAGGCCAGACCGTGAGGGATGGTCAAGAAGAAAATTTGACACAAGCTTTTCAGACTGTACACAACATACATGGAGGGAGAGCAGATGTTCCGACATATGGAAACCTACCGGCTCGGAACCAAGTTCATGGCGGGGGGCATGCGGAGCATTTTGGACAAAACTATAGGAATGGACATTACGATGCCCATGCTTATCAAGCAAACTTCCACGCCCCAGCGCGGAGGAATGGACCGAACTGGATGAACCACGGCCAAGGCATAGACCGGGAAGCCGTTGAGACCATCATCCAAGAGATGATGGGTCCTGCATTCAGACGGACCGAACGTCCATCTTATAAGAGGCCATACCCCGATGCTTTCGACCGGATCGAATTTCCTAGGGGATTCAGGTTTCCTGACTTCACCCTATTTTCTGGCGAGGAAAGACAATCCACNCGGCCAAGGCATAGACCGGGAAGCCGTTGAGACCATCATCCAAGAGATGATGGGTCCTGCATTTAGACGGACCGAACGTCCATCTTATAGGAGGCCATACCCCGATGCTTTCGACCGGATCGAATTTCCTAGGGGATTCAGGTTTCCTGACTTCACCCTATTTTCTGGCGAGGAAAGACAATCCACCGTGGAGCACATAGGCCGTTTCACTATCCAATGCGGAGAAGCAGGGGCGAATGATCTCCTAAAGCTGAGACTATTTGCTAATTCTTTGACAGGTCCAGCTTTCACTTGGTACATCAATCTGCAGCCAAACTCAATCCACAGCTGGCAAGAATTGGAGCAGAAGTTCCACGAGCAGTTCTATAGGATTGAGCCGGAGATTTCCATGGTTGACTTATCGCGCTTGCGTCAAATGGATGGAGAGTCGGTGCAGTTATTTATAACCCGATTCAAGAAGGCAAGGATCAGATGTCACCTAGACATACCAGAACGGGAGTTCGTCAAGCTAGCACAAGGCGGACTGAGCTACAAACTTTGAAAGAAGTTTGAGGGGACAGAATTCCATGACTTGTTTGAGTTGGTCTCTCGGGCCACTCGATATGAAGGCATCCTGAAAGAGGAGTACCAGAGGAAGAACTCGTCCAGATGGTCATACTACAAGGACCCGAATACTGAAATTCACTTGGTGGAAGCTGAGGACCAAGAAAGCGGAGATGGAACATTTGAAGTGGATGCGGCGGAAATGATAGCCACACATCCACATGTCTGCAAGGCTCTTGCTAGACCAGTAAGGAGCCAGAAAGTTTTACAGCTGGTGATGGACACGAGAAAGAATCGGTTCGAACCAGAAAAGGTCTACAGTTTTGACATTTCCAAAGCTGACCAGATCTTTGACCATCTGTTGGCCGACAAGGTAATTAAATTACCTGACGGCCATATTTTACCTACAGCGGAAGAGATGAAGAAGAATCCATACTGAAAATGGCATGGCATGTGGTCGCATCAGACTACCAATTGCGTAGTCTTTTGGAATACTAATCAGACATTGATCGAGAAGGGGACACTGAAGTTCCCGGAGAAAGGGAAAGAAATAATGGAAGTGGATAGTAATCATTTCCCATCGGCCGAAGCGAACATGGTTTTGGCCAACATTTCGGACTTGACAAAACCCAGAGTTAGGGTGGACCTGCGACAAATGTCATCTGGAGAAATTTGGAATAGAGATGTCAAGTTTAGAGGGGAGTATTCGGCCGAAAAGGCCAAATCTCTTTCTAAGGTGCTTTGTACTCGGTGCAAGCATGAGGTTGAGGACAAAGGAATAAAGCGTCCAGCCAGGAATCAGAAACTCGATGTGACAAAACCACCAATGGAAAGTCACAACCATAACTTTGTTTTCCAACGCCTGAGACCGAAGTTGCAGAAAGGATCAGGGAAGCTGAACAATCGACACCATGAGGGGCAAGGTGAGCAAAAGCTTCAAGTCACTTTTTCCAGATTCCATCCGACAAGATTGGTTTATCAGAAGATCGAGGAGCCAAAGACTGTTAAGCCACATGCTATGGAGGTAGATCGTTGGTTTTGTGCAAGATATAAGCCCTGTCATCTGTTTAACAAAATCCAGAAAAGGTGGATACAGCGCCAGTATGCTAAAAGTAGGACAGCAGGTCGACCGGATAAGCAAAAGGATGGTACATTGCAAAAAGATTTAGGTTCATAACTCGACGACCTGGATAGAAGACTCGAGATTGCAGCTTTATCCAAGAAAGTTGGCATTTTATCTGGAGCTCCAGGAGATAAGAAACCCGCAAAGAGATGGATCAGAAAGCAAAGTGCAGAACTCCAATCATGCTTAAAGAACATGGACAATAACTCGGTGAAAAAAGACATGGTTGCTTCTTCAGCCATCAAGTCATCAGCTATCAAGTTTGGAACCATGGATGAAGTGATGGTCAACGCAGTCATCGCCTTGCCTTTGTCATTTGGATCCTAGTTTCAATTGGCATGATAGAATCAGAACGTCGTCCAACGGATGTAGATCGGATGTCAAATCAAATATGATACTGGGGAGCAATGCCTTGCAAAAGTAACATCTGCAAGTCAGAAAAGATTAAAAAAAATAAAACTACATGGCCATTTGATGTAATTTTAGCCGGCCATGTCAGGCCGCTTTCAAGGCCGTGTCAAGAGAAATCGGCTAAACGCCAAAGTCCACGACCAATATGTTCAATCCGATATAAAGTTGAATTCACTGCTTTCAAAATCGGTTGGACGCGTTTGAGTCATGACCATAATGTAAGAAGTTGGAGTAGGCAAAGAAAACAAATATTTGGCATCAACAAATAAGTTGTCAGAACAGTCCATGTCGGTCCAAGCCCAGCTGCATGTCTGTCTGTGTCCATCAGTGTCCGTCCGATGTCTAGCTGCATGTCTATCCGCGTCAGTCCGAGTCCAGCTGCATGTCCGTCTGAGTCGGTCCGAGTCCAACTGCATGTCTGTCTGTGTTCATCCGTGTCCGTCCGATGTCTAGCTGCATGTCCGTCCGCGTCAGTCCGAGTCTAGCTGAATGTTCTTCGGTGTCCGTCTGAGTCCAACTGCATGTCTGTCTGTGTCCATCAGTGTCCGTTCGATGTCTAGCTGCAAGTCCGTCCGCGTCAGTCCGAGTCTAGCTGAATGTTCGTCCGTGTCCGCCCGATGTCTAACTGCATGTCCATCCGCGTCAGTCCGAGTCCAGCTGCATATCCGTCTGCGTCGGTCCGAGTCCAACTGCATGTCTGTCTGTGTCCATCCGTGTCCGTCCGATGTCTAGCTGCAAGTTCGTCCGCGTCAGTCCAAGTCCAGCTGCATATCCGTCTGTGTCTGTCCACGTCCATCCGAGTCTAACTGCATGTCTGTCTATGTCTGTCCACGTCCATCCGAGTCCAGCCTGCGTCCAAGTCTAGTCCAAGTCCAGCCGAATCCAATTTGTGTGTCTGTATCAAGCCCGTGTCCAAGCCTCGCCGTCAAGGACCCGAATACTGAAATTCACTTGATGCATGTCCGTCCGCGTCAGTCCGAGTCTAGCTGAATGTTCTTTCGTGTCCGTTTGAGTCCAACTGCATGTCTGTCTGTGTCCATCAGTGTCCGTTCGATGTCTAGCTGCAAGTCCGTCCGCGTCAGTCCGAGTCTAGCTGAATGTTCGTCCGTGTCCGCCCGATGTCTAACTGCATGTCCATCCGCGTCAGTCCGAGTCCAGCTGCATATCCGTCTGCGTCGGTCCGAGTCCAACTGCATGTCTGTCTGTGTCCATCCGTGTCCGTCCGATGTCTAGCTGCAAGTTCGTCCGCGTCAGTCCAAGTCCAGCTGCATATCCGTCTGTGTCTGTCCACGTCCATCCGAGTCTAACTGCATGTCTGTCTATGTCTGTCCACGTCCATCCGAGTCCAGCCTGCGTCCAAGTCTAGTCCAAGTCCAGCCGAATCCAATTTGTGTGTCTGTATCAAGCCCGTGTCCAAGCCTTGTCGTGTATCTCCAGTTGCACATTCAAACACTGATAAGTCCGTGACTTTTGGTATGCTTACAACTTTTAAAAAAAAATACAAAAATTGCCAGCACCTCCAGCCTGTACGCGTCTGACCCACGCGAGCCCAGCACGTCAAGCCCGTTCGAGCCTCCGGTCCATCATCCAGAAGCTCGGCAGCCTCCGCTACGCGCCCATCCTGCCAAGTCCGCTCCCCAGTGTCCAAGCCCAGCGACCAGCCTGCTGAAGCCAACTTGCTCCGCATCAGCCCGGTTGTACGCTCCAGCCCGCACTCGAAGCCCAACAGCCCGCATGCCCCGTTCCGCGCCCAGCTCGAGCCCAATTCCGCAGATCCAATCCAAACGTCCAGCCGCCTCCAGCCCAGCTGCATCCTCAGTCCAGCCCGCAGTCTAGCTCCGGTCCAGTAGAGTCCAGCCCAGCTGCATCCGCGTCCAGCCCAAGCTGCGTCAACCCGCTGCAAGCCCGATCCGCTCGTCAGCCAGCAGCCCGCGTGTTTTGTCAGCCAGCAGCGCTCCGGTCCAAGCCCCAAGTCTCCAGCCCAAGGCATGCGTGCGTCAGCCAACAGCGGTCCGACCCACGTCCAAAGTCCAACCCGCTCCAGACAAGCTCCAAACCCGATTGTCGCTTTCGGCACTCTGGATCATCTTCTCCAAATCGCCGCCGTGTGCAACGTCAGCCCAACCGCCACAACCCAGTCCTCTCCGCCATGTGCAACGTCATTCTTTGCCGCCCACCGCATCGACAGCCCAGCAGCGCCGTGTGCAACGTCAGCCAGCCGCCGTAAACGCCATTCCCCGCTGCTGCTTGCGAAGCCGATCCCGCCAACCACTACGAAACCAATGCCACCGACGTTTGTTCTCTTCTCCGGGGCTATGCCTGCGTCAATCAGTCACGGACCTATGTTTTCCATCGCCGAAACCACAGGCGTTTGAGCTTCAATTTTTGTCTGGTTTGGTTGCTCACAAAAGGGACACAGGGATGAAGCCAAAGCAGTGCTTAAGAGCATGGTACAATCGTTCAAACTATACATGGCGGGAGCTCCGGTATTTTTTGGAATCACGGAGATGCCAAAAAATCCAACAGTAAAATAACGATCATGCATATATATATATACATATATGCCAAGAGCAGAGTATGTATATGAGCATGAATAGCAAAAGGGATAGATGTGGATACATACAAATAGAGTATGTATATGTGCGTGTTAGGTGAGCATGTAAGACAAAGAACAGTTTACTATATTGGATATATGGGCAATAACCTTGATTTTGGTTTGACGTCGAATGTACAGCAGCCGGTTTGCAGCAGTAAGTCAATGGGCGCTGCAAAGAAAAATACCTTACGTTGAGTTTTGGAATGAATTGAAATCAGTCATAAAGCTTGGGTAAGGATAAAAGTGAAACTGAACTTACGGTTTGGACTACAACGGAGAAGTTTTTGTTTTCTACGGTGAGTTGTTAGCGGCAGTTGTGCGGCTAGGGTATTATCATTGTTTATGCTAAGAAGATTAAATAGGTGGAAGTACATTTTTTTTTAGTTAGCGGAGGATTGCCAATTTTTTGGAAAGAAATTTTTGGGAATATATTGTTATATTCGATTGAGTTTCCAAAATATGTTTATTTTTTGAAAGGAAATTTGCAAGAGGGACATAATTTAAAACTTGCCAATTTTGAGGTGCTTAAAATTGAAAAGATGCAGATCGCTAAATTTCTGATGGTGTGGATAGTCGGTCATGATCAATTTTGCTTTGCAATTTTTACTACAAAATTACAAAGCAAGGGGGGCAATGTTTGGACCACATATTAATTTTGCTTAGAAAATTAATATTTATTCAAGTTTGATTTTTGAGAATAGCAATTGTCCCACATTGTTTGGAGATTAAAAAAAAACACTTGGATTTGCACAAGTATAAATAGATGGCGTTGAAATTGAAAATTGAAAGAGTCCCACATCGGAAGCACAAAGAGTTGGTGAGCCACAGTCTCCTATATAAATAGAGGCTTCAACAACTTTGAAAAGGGCTCGCGCATCCACACACACTAAAAAACATAGACTACTTAGTTTATTCTCGTTAGAATTTACTTTGAGTAGTCAAGTGTTTTAGTTGAAAATTTTAATTAAAAGTCCTTTGATCTGAAAGGCAATCTGTAACCTTTAATTATATTGTTTTCAATAATTAATACAATTGTTTGATTTAAGTCTAATATTAATTGGCGCACATTTTATTTATTTCTTTGGACTGTCATAGGTTCGAAGTGGCACGCCCGCACACTCGAGACGACTGATTATTGAATTTTACACCAACACAAACACTTGACATAAAATTTTACCAAAAAAAAAAAACACTTGACATAAACAACTTGCACACAACTAGTTAGTGAAAAATTTTTAAAAAAAAATTAATAAATAAAAAAATCAACTTATTGATAACAGCATCTTAATCAAACTTTTTTTTTATTAAGTTTTTACTGAGAGTTTCAATAAAATGGGGCATCTAGCTAGCATGCATCGATAGACAGTCAAGTTAAATATTAATATCTAGGGATTATGTGGATTGTTAATTATATTAATAAATGATGTATAATTTATTTTTCTTAAAAAATAATAAATAATTTATAATTATGCATTTACTTATATTTTTTTTTGTTTAAAAAAGATTATATGTTGATAATGAAAATTTTGCTGAGTTATACTGTCTAACATAGCTTTTAAAAGTAGACAGTTTATTTGATAATTTTTATTTTTTTATCATATCGTTTTAACAGTTCTCTTAGACATATTTATCATAAAAAAAATTTACAAAAGTCTGCCTATTTGTATTATATGACAATTTTTAAAAAAAATAGAAAAAACCATTATAGATATTCTAAGCTACAAAATCAACTTGAATAAAATAAAATTCAGAAAAAGATTTTAAAAAAAACCCAAAAAATCTTAAAAACTATTTGACATATTGTTTCATGGGTCAGGTGAAAATATTTTAAAATTAAAGTAAAAATAAAAATGTGAATTAACTCAAATTATATAAGTTTATATATACTGTTTTTAATTGTTATTCTTCCCTTGAAAGTTACTTAATTACGCATTACGATTTTCTTTTTATCTTTCGGAATCAAAGTGGTTTTTATTTTTATCCAAAATCTAAACTTCAATAAAACTTCATCGCCAAGAAGAGATATGTAAATACTGTAAGAAAAAGATTGAATATATAAAATATACACAGTTATTCTTACGATTTAAAAATGTAATTTTAGATTATAAGAGTTTAATAACAATACTAAAATTCTAAAAAAAAGGGCAAAATATTTTTCTTATAAAATCATTTAAATTTCGGCGTTTGAACTTTAAACCAATCTAAAAATTGATAGTTTTCCACTTTTGAAAGCCTAATTTATTAAGAGACAAACAATCCTTCATGTCTAAGGTAGTTTCTCGCAAGGCACTTTTTGTATAAAGGTCAAAAAGCTAAACATTCACTCCTACCTTGTGGCCGACGAAACATCGTGCACCGCCCTTACAATTGGCTTTGAAAGGCGCCAATCATCACCCCCGTTAAACGCCGACGTCGCCGGAGATTCCCAAAACTGTGACCCTTCTC
This sequence comes from Ochetophila trinervis, assembly GCA_003254975.1. Lineage (NCBI taxonomy): Eukaryota > Viridiplantae > Streptophyta > Magnoliopsida > Rosales > Rhamnaceae > Ochetophila > Ochetophila trinervis. The sequence continues at coordinate 48,245 of QANX01005048.1, forward strand.
TTCCTCCGACGACGCCACGGGTGGCGAGTGTGGTCGAGATTTTCATCTAATTCAACTTTCAAGCTCAATGTCAATCTTGCTTGAATTCCTCGTTTACTAATTCTTTAGGCAGCGTATGTCGCATAAAGGCCTTGTTAGAGCTAGGGGTGGGCGCGGTCTGGTTTGGTCTGGTTTTTTATAAAAATTCAGACTAAACCATAAATGACGGTTTAGCTTAACAACAAACCAAACCAAACCATTAGGACCATTCAAACCAAACCAAACCAAACCATTCATAAACGGTTTGGTCCGGTTTGGTTTAACGGTTTAGACTGCGACATTTAATTTTACAGTCCAAAATAACTACAAGACTAAAATTTAATTTTGTAGTTCAAAATTTAAACTAATTTTAATACTACAATATTAAATTCAAATTAAAAATATTACAATTCAAAATCTAAATTAAAACAAAGTATTACAATCCAAACTAAAAATTAAAAATATATATTAGTTATATATATTATTAATAATAAAAAATATTATAAATGTATATAATATTAAGTGCGGTTTGCGGTTTGGTCTGATCCAAAAATTATCCAAACTGCAAACCAAACCATTAATAACAGTTTTTTAACATAGTAAACCAAACCAAACCATTTTCTTCTACAAACCAAACCAAACCGAACCAAAAGCAACGGTTTGGTTCGGTTTGAACGGTTTGGTTCGGTTTTGCCCACTCCTAGTTAGAGCACAGTTTTCCACGAGAGTGATAATCGGTACATTTTGAATCCAATGGTAGGAGCGGTGTGACAGGTGTTATAAAAAAATCGAGATGATTTTGGTTTGTTTTTGTAGCTTACCTCGGCACGTAGGAGTCACATGGGCCAATGTAATGGAATTTGGACAGAAACAGAAACAAAAAAAAAAAAACAAAAAAAGATGCTGTTTACCCATAATTAAAAAACTAAACTATCAAAAAATAAAGATCAAATGTGCCAAAAAAGCTAAAGGACTCTCGGTGCAAATTACTCTAAAAAAATATGTTAAAGGGTGTACTTTTTTATTCCCACATTTTCTTGCAGTACTAGAAAAGGTCATGAGAAAGCTCTTCACCAATTTCATGAGTCTTCGAATTTTGTGTGCCTTTATTCCCATTTCTCTTCCCTAAGTTTTCTCTGGCCTCCTCTCTTTTTTACCATAAAACTCAAATCAAATTTTTCCTCTCCCCCGCAAAAAGCTCAAGCAGTATTATATGGCGAAAAGAATATCCCAACCCAAGAAATCTTTCTTTTTGCTTTTCTTTTTCTCTTAAAAAGCTCATACGTACCCAACCACAAATTTTCCTTCAATTTCTTTTTCCTTTGAATGAACTCCTATCCACTACAATTTACTCTTTCTAAAACCCCCAAAAGCTTGAAACTAGTTGCACTTTCTGGATTCATACTTGGAAAAACTTGACAGAAATCAACACCCTTTTGTCTCTTTTGGTAAAGTTGTTTTTTTTTTTCCTTTTTCTTTTTGATTTTATAGTTTTTCATTGCTACCCATCTCTTTGCATTTTTTATTTTCAAGTTGCAAAAAGTTGGAAGAACTCTAAAACCCCCAAGTCCCTCTAAAACCCCAATTCCCAGAAGCAATTTTTTTGATCAAAAACTGAAAAGGTAAAAAGGAGTTTTGTATATTCCTCATGTCTACTACCCCAATAGACCAACAGCCACCTTCCATGGCAGTGACCCAGCAAGCTTATACAACCCATTCGGGTCACGGGTCGGTTGGACCCGTTATCGCCGTTCTCGCAGTGATAACCATCCTCGGAGTCATAGCCGGTATGATTGGCCGGCTCTGTTCGGGTCGTTCGGTTATGGGTCATGGGCAGTACGATTTCGAAGGGTGGGTGGAGAGGAAATGTTCAACATGTCTCGACGGCGGAGTCGATTCTCCGCCGCCGCCGGCGAAAATTTTAGGCGAGGATGTTCCGGTGGCGATGCCGGTGGAGACACCGCAAGAGAGTAAGGAAGAAGAAGAAGAGCAACCCCAGCAGCAACAGCACCATAACAACAGCTCTCAAGCAACAACTAGTAATCAGTCTTGACAAAAAGCAGACTAGTGTACGGACTCAAATTGGTTTTTCTCCTTTGATTTTTGCTAATTAAAAATTTATTTTTTTGTTTCGTAATTAAAAAAAAAAAAAGGGTTTCATTTTTCTCTTGGTGGGTATTAATTATTAGCTTCTTAATTTCTTGTTTTTGTTCTTTGCTTTGGTGGGTCTTGGAAATATTAGAGTATTACGAAATGGGAAAGCTTTACTTTTAAGCCATAAACATAAATATGATCGTCAAGATTAACTCAAACTGATGAAAATTAGTAGAATGAATGGTTATTAATTGAGGTTCCAAAGAAAGAAATTTCTTCATGAATTTGACTTGTGGGTTTGCTGCAGCTGTGTTTTTGAATACAAATCTCTGCATTGATGACGGGTTTTGAAAACAGTCTTGTTTTCTTGGCTCTTTCTACACTTCTATGTTTGAATATTTCATTATAATATCTGTTTTCTTTTTGTTTCAGTTTCTATTTGGTTTCTTTGGATTCTCTTCCTGTGATGTGTATGAAATAAATTGTTTTTACCAAAAAAAAAAATGAAATAAATTGTGAAAGTAAAATATTATAAAACATTTATTTCGTACGCATAATAGAGACAACTTCATTCCACTTTTGGGATTTGAGGCTCCCCACTTCAAACAAATATAGTGCATACACAATCAATTAAAAAATGCAAGGGAACAAAATTTTAAAATATAGCAGTGAATTAATAATGGAATCAAATAGAAGTTGTATTTGCAATTCCACCGAAAATTAAAAATAAAAAATAAAAAAATTTGAATCAAACAAAATAATGGAGAAGTTGTTGCCGGAATCTTCTGTTTTAGACAAAAACTTTTGAGTAATTGTTTTTGAAAGAAAAATGTTCATTTTACTTTTTTTCCCAGAAATGAGGGTGTGAACTGTGATGGCTTAAAATACAACTTTACAGTGGGAATATTGCAGAATACTGGCATCCTAATAATACTACGAAACGAATGATGTGGCCCAATAGGGTGGCCGAAAGCCTATGACTTTTTGTTAAAGGTGCAAACGACAGCTGATTAGCAAAAGAAAAGGTGTAAACGACAGCTAGCTCCCTCATTGATCTTCATATGAGCCACAAGCTGTACCACAAAAAGTCTAATATTTCCTTTTTTGAAATTATGGAAACTAAATTATAAGAAATAAATAATCTTTTATAAAAAATAAAAAAAAGGGAAAAGAGGATACTTGGTGGATGTTGGGAGACAATTTTTAATTCTAACTGTAGTTTTTAAAATTTAATTTTTTAAATTTATGATAATATATGTGCAATTTTTGCAGAGATAAACAATTATATTTTTAATTTAAAATATTTTTTTTTCAATACGAGTATAATGGTAATTTATATTTATGTATCAGCTTCCTGTAGTAGTGTGCAAAAACTCCATGACCATATTGAGCATCAAAGCAGAGATTGAATGGGCATAGCCACGTGGCATCTGGAGAATGGTATTTGAATGTTGGTATGTGAAAAATTCCATGTGACGGAGGCAGCTTTGTCTCAGCTGCTGCAATGCCATGTCACCGCTCACTCCTCCAATCCATCAGGCATCAGCAATCGACTCCATCAAAGATGTGCCCTCAGTAGTACAGAGTTTCTATGCACTCCAAAAACTTCTTATTGGCTTCTTTTTTTATTTTATTTTTTTTGGGGGCCTTTTTCTTCGCTTACTACAGTACATACAGCTGCGATTTGTGTTGTAATCATATATGTTTGTTATTCAATCTTTGAACCAAATCAATTAGATTACCCATTTATCAAAAACAGCAAACCACCAGGTTACACACAAGAAAAATATGTATATAACCCTTATTGGATAATATTGTCAAATAAATTAATTATAACCGAACACTCTATAAATATTTTGTAAAATCTATATGTTTTATTTTAATATTATATAATATTAAAATAATTGTAAATAATTAAATTTAGGTTATCTGTTATAATTGTTGTAGTACCTAAGGTTTTTGCTTAGTTACCCGCAGATAACTGGCCCTTTTCTTAATTCTTCTAGTTCGTATTATGCTAACATTTCCCAATCGGTTTCCTCTCTGTTCCTCACAAAACGAATGGAATTACTTAGTTTCCTATCCCAACTTAAAAGGACAGTCTTCAATGGTGAAATTTTAGAGGTTTTTCTTTTATAGCTGAACTTTTTGTAAAACAGTAAGTGATAATAAATATATATAATTAAGGTGGAATCTGAGTTCAATCCATGGTTAATTAGTTCGAATTTTTTTTTATCAAACATGGAAAAAGAGAGGGAAAAACGGAGCCCGGTCATGGTCATGTTTGAGCATAAAAGTTGATATCCTCTTTGGTCTATCTTCCACAGCATTTGGAAAATTATTCGGTGAGTCTGCAGTATTATTATTATTATATTTTTTTTTTGTCTAATTTTTTTGAACTTATGATGTTAAAAATATAATTCATTTTTTTGACCACAGAACTAGAAAGGCAATATTATTGTTTCAAAGAGGATCTACACTTTATTTTGAAATTTGAGTTAATTGCAACGTATCTTTGAAATTTATTTTAATTATAATGACACTTGGAGTTTTTATTTTTCCATTTAACTTAACTAGATAATGACATTATTATCAACCATATTTATATTTGGGATTCGTGTAAAATGAAGTGTAATATACCATACTATTTTTTTCTTTTAAAATTGTTTTCATCTATATATATTTTTTATTATTCTTTAACTTTTATGTATAATTGCATAATTGTTTAATAGAACTAATTAATAATAAAAATAAAAATAATTAATTTTTAATTAAAAGTAGAAAGAGTGAAACTGAACAAAAAATAAAAGATAAAAAAATTTATAAATTTATTACAACTTTATATAAAATGTAATTTTTTTTTTCTAAACTTGTGAGGCAAAATGAAAAATAAAATTTTTATTTTATATAATTTGTAACGAATTTATAAATTTTTCATCTTTTATTTTTAGTTACACTTTTTCTAGTTTTAATTACACCTTTAATTCAAAAATCTTAAATATTAACAAAATTAAAATTTTTATTTTGAAATACTAATAATAAAAATAAAATAATGAGTTATAATCATAAAATATTTTTATTTTTATTTCCCTTGTTTTAATATTTAATATATTGAATATTTGTTGTAATATCAGTATTATTATTATTAGCTTTGAAGAGTTAGTTAATAGTTATTATTGGAAAAAAAGAACTTTAAGGAATTACCGGAAATTATATGGGAAAATTAAAACTACATATTTTTATTACAATTTACATATATAAAATAATTGTTATATACTTTGAATTTAATCATAATAGGTTATCTAAACCAGCAACTGCTGCCAAAACAAAGGAGAAGCTTCCCAATAATACCCACCAATCAAGCCTTCAAAACAATTGAATCCAATAATTTTTATTTTTAATTTTTTTTTTTGGTTTTAAAAGGAAAAAGAAAAACGCAGATCCACCCCCAGACAAGTCCGTCCAAAACGGCAACAGCATATTCGCTCACAGTCATTATACTTTTGAATTTGATAATTTTTTATCTTTTTATTTTTATTTTTTTGATAATAAAGAAAAAAAAACATATCTGCAGTGAAGTCATATGCATATGAAATATTTACCAAGCGGACCGATTCAATCGTCTTTTTAACTCAGTAGAAGTCTGCGATAGGAGCCCGTGTCACAAAAAATCCATTCTTCCTTGTGCAGTAGCAATGAAGGGCAGCACTTAAGTTTATATGGTGCTATCAATGATTGAACCACAACTCTTGTACTTGCAAGTGTGATGGTTCGTTTGGCTCCTACCATTAGCGACACCCTCATGTGATTGAATTTGATAATTATTTTTGTAGTAACCATTATAACTTATTAATTTTAATATGATAACAATTAATATTTTTTAATATGCTTGATAATCTTAATAATTTTAAAATGATAGCAATTAATTTTTTTAATATGCCTGCATTATCTATTGTTACATAATATTTGTAAGATATCAACACTAACCGACAGCTCTCATTAACATAAGTAAACATGAGTTATCAAGTTTTATTTTAGTAAACATATGTTATCATATTTTACTTTACAAACCGAGATCAAAACAAAACTACACACCTAAACTATCTTAAAATCCAATCCGTCACAAAGCCTGAAGAACTTACGTAGGAAGAGACCGTAACATGGATTAGATTCTATAGATGTTTTATGATGCACAATATCCTATTTAATACAAGTGCTGAGTATATTGGTATCTTAGCTATGATGCGTTATGATACCCAAGATCCTTGAAATGAGGCAAGAGTAGAGCATACTAGAATGACAATAATTGAGGCGAATTGTCTTAAAAACAAAATGAAGAATTTAGAAAGAAGGCATGAATATAATAAATGATATTTTTTTTAAGATTTCAACTTATTTACAAAATGAACTCAAAGCCTTTATTATAGAGGGATAAAAGTTATAAAAATCTCAAATTACGCTTATATACACACCATTCATTTTTACTTTTCATACAAATCATACACTTTTTCTTTTAATCTCTACCACTCTTTATTTTTTTTCTTCTACACTATACAAAAGTACTCATAAAAATACAGCAGACTAATAAAATAAATACAGTATCAGATCAACTATAAAGCAAAAGACTGAGGGGATCTTTCACATGCTATTATAGCTGGAAGATAAATTATAATTTACATATTCATCTGAGTCGACAAATCCACATAGACTATACCACCACAGTTTGTTGGGGTCCCGCTTTTCATCACCAAAAAGATCATAGTCATATTCTTCATCTTCGTAAGGATCCTGTGAAACGGCAAAGTATTTCGTTGGAGTTGTTTTAAGTTTGTTAACTTATGGAAAGACCTGGTTGGGTCTATTAATTAGTGGAATGACCAGTAAATAAACTAGGAGTATTTTTAGAGCCTTATGGAGGTAAGTCAAAAGTAGTGCAAGAGATGTATTTTCTCTATAGAACACATCCATTTACTTCACAGAGGTTTTAGAAGAGAAAATCTCTTACAGCTAGTTGTTTAATGGAGGAATCTAGTAACATGTACAATTCATAGCTGAGTTTTTATGTTCAGAAAATGTTGTTTACTAGATGAAGAAAGTATGGTTTGTTAAAGATGAATATAAACATGGTTTTTCCAGCTTCTTCTTCATTCATTCTCCATAGATTTTGATGACATACTTTCTCTCAATTTTTTTTCTCCACCATAATAGAGGAGAGAACAATTCTAGAAATGTCCAAATGAGTGAATCTTAGTTTTCTAAAATCATATAGATGATGATAAATTTCCATAGAAAAAAAAATTGAGTATATGATAGTGGAACTACGAAAGAACCAAATGTGATCTTCTCCAAAAGATTGTGGATGGATACGAAAAGGAATTAAGAATGGAGCATCCTGAGCAAAAAAGCTTGGATGATTCCAGGAAGGGTTTTTTGTGAGAATATTTGTTAAGTAATAAAGGCAATGATTTTTTGCAAATGTTTGAATCTGAAAAAATTGGAGACATGCTTTAGATCTGGATGAAGATCCTTTTGGATATTTGTTTTAGCCAAAGATGGGTGGAGGCCATGAAGACCAAAGGGAAAGAGGAAACTAGTCTAATGATTTGAATAGGTTTAGGTTTGTAAAGCATATATGGAATGAGATTTAAATTTCATTTAATACGCTGAACTAAGAAGTTATATTTTGCAAATCAGTTTTTTAATTTTTGACTATTGAAGGTCAGAAAGAGTTTTATTTTTGAATTCTAATACTTTAGGAAAAAGATGAGTTGACCCTGTATACCAAAAAATGATAACCTCGGAGATGGAATTCGAATTTTTGAATTCCATATTTGATAGCAAAAATCTCTTTCTAGATTGTATGATAATACTTTTTTGATTCTTTAAAATGTCCATTGGTTGTCACAGTAATAATTAATGCATTTTTCATCTTTTTCCATATCAACTGCTTTCCAAAATAGTCAATGGCATCTATTTGTAGAATTTTTTTTTCTTCTGTAATAGAAATTTTTTAATGTGGTGGATTATGTGCTATTTTTTTTTTGTTTTTTTGAGTGTTTTGACAACTTCAGTCTATTATGCTTTTGAAAATGGTATTTTTTTTTTTAATATTTCAGATAAATGACAAATATATCTAGACACATGTGGAATAAAATCTTTGAGGAAATTAAAAATTATTTTTGTCCAAAATTGGTTTTTAAGAGGATGTGATTAAAATATTATGTTTAAAAGTTTTTAAAAGGTATCTTTATCAATTAACATGCTACTTAGGAGAGAGAAAATGGCTTATGGACAAATTTATAAAAGCAGAGGAGATACTTGTAATTTTGGACGTAATTTTAATTTATAAAGAAGTAGATGTAACATTTTTTTTTTAAATAATAATAATACTCGCAGAGTAATATAATAGTAGGCATGGCTGTTTGGGATTGGCCCAAAATTCAAATCGGTGAGCACAAACCCTTGTGAGGCTTGGGCTTCATGCAGGGAAACCTAACGTAACCCCAGTGTAACTGTACATTGGGCTCAGAAAAAGGTAGCCCCATAAACGCTTTAGACCATTTACAATTTGGACATTTTGGATGCAGTTATTATAAAAAAAAAAAAGGCTAAAATGGTGCTTTTCTCTTTGATTTCACAAGTCATTCATAGGTTCTGACTCTACGATTGTGTTTTATTTACCAAAAACAAAAGGCTATACGATGGTGTTTGGTTGTGAAGTCAAATTGGCGTTCTTTCATTCCGCCATTATTCTTGAAGGGATGGCTCTGTTTTGTTTCCACTTTTTATTTTTTTGTTTTTATTGATAAAACCCTATTTTGTTTCAACTGCTTGTTATCGAAGTCTTCTCTGATCTCTTTAGCAAATTTAGAGTAAAATACATCACTTTCATTTTAAGCTTTCCATGATAGAAATGTAAAAATTGTTATATATCATCCGCGATAATTGTCATCACTTTATATGGCAATGGATTCCATTCTAAATGACAGTGATTCAATTTAAATTTTAAACATAATAAAATTAAAAAAACAAATTAAAAGGAATCAATTTTGCTCTAGATTTCTCTAGATCTAATCCTTCTATTTTTCGCACTCTTTCGATCTCTTTTTTATTTAGTAGGGAAAGAAGACAATGAGTGATCAAGCATGAAAAAAAGCTCACATAGGATTGAAATGCATAAACTAGTGAAATGCTCTGTTAGGTATCAATCATAGGAGGTAAAGGGATTATGGGGATGAGACAATTGCGGCGACAGAGATGGAAGCGGTGGTGGAGGAGCTTCAAGTTTCAGCTGAATGTGTGGATGAAAGAGAGAAAATTGAGAGAAAAATAAAAGTTTAGAGAATGTGAAGGCATTTATAGGAACTGTTTGATCCCAATAGACAGATGTGGGAAAATGAAATCCACAAATTAAGTAATTTTTTGAAATTTTTGTGTGCTCTCGATAATGTTTTGAGGTTTCCTCATTATCTTGATCATGTGTTCATGTATGGCCTATATATTGGTGTGGTTTTGCTTCAATGTTTGTATTATAAAGTTTTTAGCTGTCGTTGAAATTTTTTTTTTTTCATCCCATCAGCTAAAATAGGAAGTAATCTAACTATTTTTGTGCCTTAAAGACCATCAATTTTAGTTTGCGTAAGAAGTCAGCTCATCCGGATAAATAGTATTAGTCTCATCATTAGTTTTATTGTTGTTGTTTTGGTTCTTACAATTTTCCATGTGAGAAAGATGATGCCCAAGTAATTGAAAATGTTTTGTGCAAATGGTTATATGGTTTATTATACTAGCAACAGGAAGCCCAAGAACTGATCACAACAATAATGCCCTTGTGTTGATTGTCCTACTCTAGTATATTCCTAGAGTATATTTGATGTTTTCATTAAGTTCTCAAATAATTAAAGTAACTGGAGTGTCACGAAGACTGCCTAGGCAGGCGCTGCATATAATCTGCTATTGTATATGCTGGCTAATCATGTGTGTTAAAAAATTTCAAATTATGTAACTATGTTTCTTTCTTTCTTAATATGATTGTTGGGTGTTTTGTGGTTTGGTTCTAATAAAATTTGATCATAATTTTATGGTTGCTGGATTATATTTTAGCCAATCAAGTAAGCATTTATGGGATTAATGCACTTCCTTACTATTTTGGAGATTCCACAACAAGCTTGAAGATTTGGAGTTTTTGATATATTCGAATAAGATTTAGAGGGTTTTTTTTTTTTTTTTTTTTTTTTTTTTTTTTTTTTTTTTTTTTTTTTTTTATGAGCTTGTGTATATGTAAACAATTTTATACGTATGAATGGAAATGAACTAATTTCAACTAAGATGCTGCCAAAATTTTGTCTACTTATTATTTGCAGAGCATAACAAGATTACAAATTTATGTATAAACAATGTAAAATACTGCCAAAATTACAGATTTTAATTGAAAGTAAAATTTTGTTGGAAATTATTTTAAAGTGACAAATATACCAATCATGACAGAAATAAAAAAGCAAAACTCATGATAATTTGCAACTTTTACATCCAATTGTTTCAAAATAAATAAAACTTTGTAAACTAATTCTCTTGCTTCTCATAAACCCCTCATCAACACTTCATCAACATGTCCTAGAAAATACAAAAATACAATTGTATCATTGTAGTTTAAGTATAAAAATGAAATTAGTTTTCAAAAAATAAACAAAAATGTGGTGTGAGTAGTTACCTACACTTTTATAGGCATCAGATTACAAATTAGAACATTCTTCATAATTCACATATAGATTATGGTTTTGTGTGACATGCCTTATAGCTGAAAATTTTAATACAAATAATATTATTTAACTATAGAAACCTACATAGGATAGGATGAAATTATCATATATACATATATATATATATATATATATAACATAATACTGAAAAAAAAATAACTTTTTCACTTATAAGCAAAATTATATATATATATATATATATAGATAGATATTTACCTTCACTATTTTATATAAAATTAAATACGGCAGAAAGTCTAAAAGTGTAAGATGCTAGATGTATTTGTTCAAATCCTATCATTTCTCTGCTATGCAAATTAGAATGTGCAAATAGTTGTGTATGTTCCTCATCTCGAACAATAATGAGAAAAAATAAATATTTTATTCATCAAAATAATATAAATACTGAAATTTAGTAAATATTTTTATTAGGTTGTCCAATATTTTTGTATGCACGTATTGTCAAACTTATCCACATTAATTATCTCATTTACAATATCATGTTTAACTTTTAGAAACTGAAAGTAAAAAAAAAAAATTTATAAGCAATTTAGCACGTTCGACTTAATTAAAATTCACTTAACACAAATATATAATTATATATCTCTATTTCTTTTTTCTAACCTTTCTATCTTTATACTTTTTTTTTCTGACAAATATACTTTTCAATTTTAAAAACTTTTTTTTTTTTTTAAGTGGACGTCCATGCCTTCGAATAGCTTATAGGACTATGAAGCCTTTTACTTTCGTCATCGTTGTAAGAAGATTGGGACCTTGCCAGCTAATCACTCTGTAGCCAAAAAATTAATAATAAACATTGTTTTTGAAGGATTTTGATTTGTGTAAGTAGGCCTTGCCATGACAATGGCTGGGATAATGATAGTTAGTGCCATACTTTTCCTTGGTGGGTCCCACTCACATTAGTACAAGCTAAGCTAACTAGATTGACAAAATAAAAAAAGCACTAGTCTATGAAATAAATAAAAATTAACTATGTATTTATCCAAATCAAAACAAAAAAACAAAAAACTAGGCTATGAAATAAATAAAAATTAACTACGCTTTATTATTATTATTGCAAATTGAAAAAGAAGAATTTTATAACAGGAGACTTGAACATTTGATCTGTAAATATAATTTCAGTAATTTTTATCATTGGTCTAGGAGTAAAAAAAAAAAAAAGAATTTCAAATATAACCTCTGTGGTATAGTTTAATTTTAAATTGAACATATAATATATAAACACAATTTATCATCAATATAAATCTGTTAAAATTAACGATAACAAACTAAATTAATCTTTTAACAAATATAATATTTTTTTAAAATAATTAATAATTTTTTATAATACTTCTGTGTCTCCTAAGTCTCCTCCCTTCTCTCTCTCTCTTACCTTTAACTCTCTCCTCCCTCCTTTCTCTCTTTTAATTTTTTTTTCTCTCTCCTATGGTTCTTTTTTTTTTTTTTTTTCCCTCTCCACTCTCCACTCTCCGATTTCTCTTTTTATTTTTTTATCTCTTTCTCTCCCTTTTCTCTTCATCTCCTCTCTGCTTTTGCCTAAATGTGCCACTGTTACCCTGATTAGCAAGTGGCAAAGAATAATTTTTTTTCTTTTTTAGATTTTGTTGTTTTTGATCTGCAAATCAAAAGTAAAAAAAAAAAAAAAAAAAAAGGAGAAGAAAGCCTAAAAGAACAAAAATGGTGAAAAACAGGTTTTTTTAAAAGATTGTCTGCATTAATGATCCTTCTTTCTTTTGCTTTCTCAATCTTTATCAGGTTTTAATTCTTTCTCTTTTTCTATTTTTGGGTTTTTTCTTTTTTCTTTTTTTGATGATTGAAATGATGGGTTGCCTTCAAAATCTGACAAATCTCACGCTCTCACTCATCAAGAACACATATAGAGAGATAAAGAGAGATTCCGCCATTGAAGCTTAGCTGATGAAAGACTGATTGTGTTCACCACCAATCATGTGGAGAAACTCTCCTTGAACGACAGACGCCATGAGAGAGTCGTGGATAACTGCCACCCTCTTAGTGTTCGACGAAAGCTCAAGGAGAAGAGCTCAGATTGGTTTGTAGAAATGGCGGATGGCTTCGAAACAGGGCTGAAGATGACAAGGGAATTTGGTACTGTTTTGGTTGGGATCAAGAAGAGGGGAAGGAAAAGAAGGAATCGAGAAATCGAGGAAATGGATACCGGCGAAGGAAGCTGGGTTCGAGCCGTGGACTGGGAGCTTGGCTTGGCGGTTGTGCGTGGCAGTGCCTACGAAATTGACAAAATTGCTGTAGGCTGAGAGAAGACGAGAGAAATGGAGGAGTTGGTTCATATGGCCTTGCATTGGCAATGGAACACCAAAACAAGGACTGATTGTATTAGTTACACATCTATATATATTCATTTACCATTAAAAAAAATAGTAACTAATAATATTACAGCAAATTTATTCTTTTGGGTCTTTAAAAATATTAATTAATTAAACTTAAGTTTGGATATTGAATAACTACTTGGATATTGAAGCATTCGAAGTGCTTGCCAATAACTACTTGCATATTGAATCCCACCCTTTGTTTACTAAAATTAAATGCTTGTTGGAGGAAACCTATATGACTTCTGCCAATGTTGCAGAGAATTTGATGTCCAATTCTTTGACTGAAAATTAAAGGAGAGAGGAAGAAAAAAATTAAAGGAGAGAGAGAGAGAGAGAGAGGAAGGGAGGAGAGAGAAGAGAGTTGAAGGTGGAGATAGAGAGACGGTGGAGAGAGAGTAGTAAATAAAAAATATTTTTATTCTATTTTAAAAGGCAATTTAGTCATTTTAGCATGCCACGTAGGAGAGAAAAAATTAAAATGGATGTCAGTTAAATTTTAGAAGTTGTTTATACATTATACAAAACTATGGGGTTCAATTTAGAATTATACTATATCACAGGGGGTGTATTTAAAATTCTCCTAAAAAATGAAAATGAACTATTCAATGTATATAGTTATACCTCTTAATACAATTTAGCATGGTGTCACAAATGATTTATGATGGAGTAAAATTGTTTTTGACTAATTGCACTTTGCTATTTTATATTTGTAAAGTTTAACGATTTACTTTTTATTTTTCAAATATAACAATTTAAGCTTTTTTTTAAATTTATTGGAGCTTGGTATAATCTCCAATTTTGATAAAATATATTGGTAACAAATTTTTTTTTTCTTATTGATTAACACCTAAATTTATTTCCACACATACTCTGCTGCAAGTCTAAGCAAAAATTTTACCAATTTGTTTGGCCAAAGTTGAAAATGATATCTATCTACAATAATGTTAAAAATTGAAAGTCTAAATCACTACGCTTGAAAATCAAAAGTGTAAATTGCAAAGCCCGATAAATTAAAGGACCAAAGTGAAGAAAACAACAATTGTTGATTGTAATGAATATTGAATTAATTGATATTTGATGTTACACTACTAATGTGTATATATTGTTGTACACGGCTTTGTAAAAAGGAAACTATATATACGAGGAATAATATCAAATAATAGCCTTAAAGGAAAGGTCCTATATGGAATTAACCGTTGGGTAATTGCTTAATTATGTAGCAATCAATCCCTTTAAATTTGTTAAGAGATTTGGCAATTTGTTGACTTTTGGATATGTCTTTAATTGTTTGCTGATTTGTTGTGATTGTGAGCTGGTTTTGTGTGGATGTCTTCACAAAGTACAATTTACCTTTTTTTTTTTTTTTTAGTGAGTGTAGTGATGGCATTCTGATGTGGGGATCCGACTCTAACGGGATGAGTATTTTCTAAATAATCAGTTTACCAAGTCGGGAACATAATAAAATCGTTTGCCTCGGTATCGGGAAAGAGCATGGACGGGTTACATAGTTCCCATCCCAAACCCACCTCGATATATATACTATTATATATATATTATAAATATCAAATATTATATTAATATAAAATATGTTTCATATATAATGTTTTTGTTTTCAAAATTGAAATACCATCTAGATTAAAAACACAAAGAAAAAGAAAAAAAATGAAGGATCTGGACTTCTAGATCTCTGATCTCAACACATTCACATAACCGATCATAAAAGCATTTTCAATGGTACTCTTTATTTTAAAAAATATAATTTTTTAAATAAAAAGCATCTTTAAAATTTAATAAAATAGAAAATAAATTTTTTTATCCAACTCCAACTGCACTCTTTATCAGTATTTTTTATTTTTTAATAAACAATTAATTCACTTTTCTTTCTCTTTTGAATATTATAGAACACATCTAATAAATTAAATTGTTTTGTTAAATAAAAAATTAAATAAAATTATTAAATGTATATTGAAAATTGTAAATACAATAAATATATGCATTAAAAAATTATACGAATAGTAAATTTGGCTCTCTATATTTGAAAAATCAAATTTTATTATGTATTTTAACTTTTTTTATTTGAAAATTCTATTGAAGTTGTTAAATTAGAGACCCTTTTTAAAATAAAAAAATTGCCCGCCTCGCCATAGCCCATCACAAACTCACAGCTTGCTTGTCAACCGTCGCTGGTCTAACCTTATTCTCCAAGCCAGTAAGCTCTCTTTCCCTTTCTTTTTCTATTTCTCTCATTTTCTTCTTCTTCGAGAAACTGATAGCTGTTCTTTTTTCCCCTTTAAAATCGAAAATCAAGGCTTCAGAAAGAGGAAACAAAGCACAAAGGATCAGCGCACTCGCAACAACATTCGGGCACTCGTGCTCTCTCGCAGTAGTTGGTCACTCGCATCCAGTACTCCTTTCTTATAGGTACCCTCTTAATAATCTTCCTCTTTATAGTTGTTTTGAAACTGGTGTTTTGTACAACTGCTCAACCTCTAAATTTGCATCAATCTGTCAATTATCCTTTTCATTCTGCTGCTTATTTGTTTTATTACCTGTGGCTTACCAACAACTTTCTGTTTGACAATCTTCTTTACAATTCTTTTCTTTCCCATCTTTACTCCATCACTTGTATGAGCACCCGCATTTTCCACTTTCAACACTAGTTTCACTTGCATATTTGTTCAAAGGCTTCTTGTCATTTGTATCGTCCTTTCCTTCTGCTTCATTTCCCTTCAAAACCTTGTCATTTTTCTCCTGTTTGTACAATTTGTGCACCTACAAGAATTCCAACCCTTTTCAACCTGTTAAGAATAAATAATAATAAGAACAAAAAATACATTTTCTCCATGTAAATATACATTTAAAAGTAATAAAAAATCGTAATTTTTAAATAAATATTGTTTTTAAGTTAATAATACATTCAAGTTAAAATATAACTATATTGGTTCTCGGACATGTTTATGTTTATAATAGCTGAATATATGTGTCTAAACATAATGACTTATTGAAAGCAATGCGATAAAGATATACTTTTTTTTTTTTTTGTTGAATAAAGACTTTGTTTTTCTTTTTGTTGAATAGAGACTTTGTTTATATTAAGAAAGAAAAAAGTAAAGGATGTTTGTATATATGGAAGTCCATTTGTAAAGTGCTAATTTTTGTTTGCTGTGTATTTGTTTGTGACTTTTTGTAAGTATCAATTGCTAATTTTTCCTCTTCGAATTTTTTGAACCATGCATTTAATGTCCGAAATGGAAGATTCTGGAAGTAATCATCCATTGTCAATTGAAAGTCCACATTTGACAATTAGTTCTAATCATAGAGACCATATGTCAACACCGGGATCAACACCAGTTGAGAGTAGCACTCCTACTCAAAATATACCGAGTCAAGTGAAGCCAAGTGAACCTTCAATAGATGATAGTACAAAATCTGGAAAAAGAAAATTAACATTTTTTGTGTGGAATCATCTCAAAAAAAAAAAAAAAATTGATGGTGTGGATAAGGCTATATCCAATTATTGTGAGAAAAAATAGGTGATGATATAAAAGTGGAACAAAACATTTTTGCATGATCATTATAAAAGATGTCCTCTAAAAAGCAAAGAGATATTAAACAAACAATCTTGAATTCTAATAAGAATGATAGAAGGAAAGTGACCATTGGTTTCGAACAAGAAATTTGTAGAAGAGAACTTGCAAATATGATAATTTTACATGAGTATACATTGTCAATGGTTTAAGACATTGGATTTTGAAGATTCATGAATGTAGCCCAATCATTATTTAAAGTGGTTTTTCGAAATACAATTAAAAAAGGACATTTTCAAAATTTATGTCCTTGAAAGATCTAAAACGATGAGTTTATTGGAGAAGAATCGAGGTGGAGTTGCTATCACTACTGACATGTGGACATTGAATTAAAAAAAAAGCATTACTACAGAAAAAAACTATCGACAACAGCTTTATTTTTATATAGACGTCGGTTATAAAAGAGAGCCGACGTTAAAATAAGACGACAATTAAAAAAAATCAACGACAATTTTATTTATAACCGTCGTTTAAAGTTACATCAAAGTCGTTTTATGATTGTCATGGTATACTTTGTAGATGACTCTTCGATACTTCAAAGTCATTCTTAATTTTGTATATTAGATTTTAAATTATTTTTTCGTTTCCTTTAATATTTGAGAAATATTAGTTTCATAATAATTGTTATTGTATGATAATTTTAAATTCATTTATGTGCCATGTCCACATGCTTTTTGAAGTTCTTTGTGATGCTTTGTTGAGATGTTTGTCAGAGTTGAATGAGTTGACCACTCTTACTGTCGATAATTATAGCACCACCAATGATGCTTTGGTCAACCTTCTAGTAGATAAGCTTCCTATTTCCTCACTTTTATTGGATGGTCAATTTTTCCAGATTCATTGTTGTGTGCATATATTAAATTTGATAGTAAGAGATGGTTTAAAAATGATTGATGGGAGTGTTGAGCGAATTCATAATAGTGTTTCCTATTGCACAGCAATATCAAAAAGAGAAGAATATTTTGTTCAATCCACTCGCCAATTGAAAATTTCTTGTGATGAAAAATTGACACTTGATTGCAAAAATACGTGGAATTCAACATATTTGATGGTTAACATTTCTTTGAAATACAACCTTGTTTTTAATCATTTTAAACAACGAGAATCACAATATAGATGTTTGCTTGAGAATTGGCTAAAGAGATTTGTGATAGGTTTAAGATGTTTTATGTAGCTACTAAATTGTTTTTTGGAACTAGTTATCAGCTACTATTTATTTTCACTGAATTTGTGAAATTAAGTTATCAATTTGTGAATGACTTACATCTTCTTATCATGAAATTAAAATGATGACATCGGGTATGATATCAAAGTTTGAAAAGTATTGGAATCATATATGCATGGAATATTAGCTATAGCAACTGTTTTGGATTCTAGGTTCGAAATGAGAATGGTAGTGTTATTTTCCAATGATTTATACAAGTCAATCTTCAAATAAAATTGAAAAAATTCGTCAAGTTTGTTATGATTTGATGAGTCAATATCAGGCCATGTATGATATGAGGAAAAAAAAGATAAAGATCCTTATAAAAGTTCAAATGCTTCATATTCCCAACTTGATCCACTTGATGATGAAAACTCGGATCTTTATTCAAAATGTGATATGTTTATTTGCAATACCACTAGTATTGATCATGTCTAATCAAAGTTAGATTATTACTTGGAAGATGCTGTCTTACTCATGTCTAATGAATTTGACATATCGACATGGAAAAATTAAAATGCAATGAAGTATCCTATATTATCCAATATTGCAAGGGATATTTTAGCCATACCAGTATCCACAGTTGCTTCTGACTCTACATTCAGCACTAGTGGTAGATTTGTGATTCCGCATCGAAATAGGATTCAACCTCAAACTTTGGAAGCATTGATGTGTACACAAAATTGGTTATGGGCAAAAACTTATGGTAAGAACGATAAAATTATGTACATTTATTATTTTTTATAATTCATTTTTTAGCCAATCCTTTTTAGTTGCTAGATTCATCTTCTTTGGTACACTTTCCTAGTTACTCGACTACTTTGGATGATATCCATACCAATGACGGGGTAAATTCAATTGCATATATTTATTTATTTATTTTTTGTATAATATATGATGCATGTTTCATTTTAATCTATAAAGGAATCAATTCTGAAGTCTTGCTTGGACACTTGAGCCTTAAGGAAAATAAATGGTAGCTGGTCTGATGGTCTTGTAATAGATTTTATTGATGATTAATTTTTTTGAACTTTTATTTTGTAGCTGGTTAGTGGTCTTATAAGGGATTTTATTGTTTCTTAAACTTTTATTTTTCTTGTACTTATAATGAATTATGGTTTTGTAATGAATAAACATATGTATTATATTGCTGTTGGATTATAGATTATGTTGCTGTTTTATTGGATTATGATAATATCACAATATTTGGTTTTTGCTTGCAATTTTTTTTTCCAAACGAGGCATATAAACAGAGAATCTCCATCCCTGTGCCGTGGAAAATATTTTTTAAATGTTAAC
The DNA here is from genome assembly GCA_003254975.1 of Ochetophila trinervis. Taxonomy (NCBI): domain Eukaryota; kingdom Viridiplantae; phylum Streptophyta; class Magnoliopsida; order Rosales; family Rhamnaceae; genus Ochetophila; species Ochetophila trinervis. The sequence goes on from QANX01005048.1 coordinate 67,572, forward strand.
GGATTAACATAGCCAGGCATAAATGTCTCCGTCCTCGCCCCGCCTTCTATTAAGTGGGGATTTAGGCGAGAACAGGGCATAAAATTCCCCATGGAACAAGATTGAAAAATCCAGCCCTGCCCCGCTCAATGCAACCCTAAATGAGTATGTACTTTCCACACTTACAACCACATGGGATCCACTTTAGACCTGACAATATATTATGTCATATCGTGTTCGTGGTAAAATTTGTTCATTTAAATCCGACTTGTTAAGTTTTTGTGTTCAAATATACAAATCTAAATACTCAAAAAAATACATGTGAATTTGCATCGTGTTAAGCTAAATTTTGTATTCGTGTCGTGTCGTATCGTATTATTATTAAAATTTATTTACATAAATCCGACCCGTTAAGCTTTTATTTTGAAATATGCAAACTCAAACCTTCAAAAATCCATGCGAATTCGTCTAATGTTAACGTGTCGTGTTGAAATTTGACAGTTATAAAATAACATATGGATACATACTTCTAAAGTATTGTAGATTTTATATTCATAATGGAACAAATAAAATCATATTATAAAGTCACATACAACATTTTAGATTGTGCTTGGGAATAATTTTCATAGCTTTAAAAGCACTGCAAAAAGGATAAAATCACTTCATATGGTTTGTGGCAAAAGAAAATCTAAATAGTATTGTTATGATTTTGTTTTAGATAAATCAATTATATGGTGATTTTAGGAAGAAAAAAAAACCCAATTAAGTGATTCCGCATAAATCACTTTCGACAGGGAATATAATTCTTTAAGATAATCGTTCCAAAACACGTTTTTAATATGNATTCGTAATAGTGTTTCCTATTGCACAGCAATGTCAAAAAGAGAAGAATATTTTGTTCAATCCACTCGCCAATTGAAAATTTCTTGTGATGAAAAATTGACACTTATTGCAAAACTATGTGGAATTCAACATATTTGATGGTTAACATTTTTTTGAAATACAACCTTGTTTTTAATCATTTTAAACAACGAGAATCACAATATAGATGTTTGCCTGAGAATTGGCTAAAGAGATTTGTGATAGGTTTAAGGTGTTTTATGTAGCTACTAAATTGTTTTCTGGAACTAGTTATCAGCTAATATTTATTTTCACTGAATTTGTGAAATTAAATTATCAATTTGTGAATGACTTGCATCTTCTTTATCATGAAATTAAAATGATGACATCAAATATGATATCAAAGTTTGAAAAGTAATGGAATCATATATGCATGGAATATTAGCTATAGCAACTGTTTTGGATTCTAGGTTCGAAATGAGAATGGTAGAGTGTTATTTTCCAATGATTTATACAAGTCAATCTTCAAATAAAATTGAAAAAATTCGTCAAGTTTGTTATGATTTGATGAGTCAATATCAGGCCATGTATGATTTGAGGAAAAAAAAAGATAAAGATCCTTATAAAAGTTCAAATGCTTCATATTCCCAACTTGATCCACTTGATGATGAAAACTCGGATCTTTATTCAAAATGTGATATGTTTATTTGCAATACTACTAGTATTGATCATGTCTAATCAAAGTTAGATTATTACTTGGAAGATGCTGTCTTACTCATGTCTACTGAATTTGACATATCGACATGGAAAAATTAAAATGCAATGAAGTATCCTATATTATCCAATATTGCAAGGGATATTTTAGCCATAGTAGTGATAGATTTGTGATTCCGCATCGAAATAGGATTCAACCTCAAACTTTGGAAGCATTGATGTGTACACAAAATTGGTTATGGGCAAAAACTTATGGTAAGAACGATAAAATTATGTACATTTATTATTTTTTATACTTCATTTTTTAGCTAATCCTTTTTGGTTGCTAGATTCATCTTCTTTGGTACACTTTCCAAGTTACTCGACTACTTTGGATGATATCCATACCAATGACGAGGTAAATTCAATTGCCTTTATTTATTTATTTATTTTTGTATAATATATGATGCATGTTTCATTTTAATCTATAAAGGAATCAATTCTGAAGTCTTGCTTGGACACTTGAGCCTTGAGGAAACTAAATGGTAGCTGGTCTGATGGTCTTGTAATAGATTTTATTGATGATTTTTTTGAACTTTTATTTTGTAGCTGGTTAGTGGTCTTATAAGGGATTTTCTTGTTTCTTTAACTTTTATTTTTCTTGTACTTATAATGAATTATGGTTTTGTAATGAATAAACATATGTATTATATTGCTGTTGGATTATAGATTATGTTGCTGTTTTATTGGATTATGATAATATCACAATATTTGGTTTTTGCTTGCAATTTTTTTTTCCAAACGAGGCATATAAACAGAGAATCTCCATCCCTGTGCCGTGGAAAATATTTTTTAAATGTTAACGGATTAACATAGCCAGGCATAAATGTCTCCGTCCTCGCCCCGCCTTCTATTAAGTGGGGATTTAGGCGAGAACAGGGCATAAAATTCCCCATGGAACAAGATTGAAAAATCCAGCCCTGCCCCGCTCAATGCAACCCTAAATGAGTATGTACTTTCCACACTTACAACCACATGGGATCCACTTTAGACCTGACAATATATTATGTCATATCGTGTTCGTGGTAAAATTTGTTCATTTAAATCCGACTTGTTAAGTTTTTGTGTTCAAATATACAAATCTAAATACTCAAAAAAATACATGTGAATTTGCATCGTGTTAAGCTAAATTTTGTATTCGTGTCGTGTCGTATCGTATTATTATTAAAATTTATTTACATAAATCCGACCCGTTAAGCTTTTATTTTGAAATATGCAAACTCAAACCTTCAAAAATCCATGCGAATTCGTCTAATGTTAACGTGTCGTGTTGAAATTTGACAGTTATAAAATAACATATGGATACATACTTCTAAAGTATTGTAGATTTTATATTCATAATGGAACAAATAAAATCATATTATAAAGTCACATACAACATTTTAGATTGTGCTTGGGAATAATTTTCATAGCTTTAAAAGCACTGCAAAAAGGATAAAATCACTTCATATGGTTTGTGGCAAAAGAAAATCTAAATAGTATTGTTATGATTTTGTTTTAGATAAATCAATTATATGGTGATTTTAGGAAGAAAAAAAAACCCAATTAAGTGATTCCGCATAAATCACTTTCGACAGGGAATATAATTCTTTAAGATAATCGTTCCAAAACACGTTTTTAATATGTTTCACATGATTATAAATTGTACTGTTTATATAACACATGACATAGTTATTAAAAATGAGACACGTTACATGCATACATTCTCCCCTAATACAAGTTTAAATAAATAAGCCAGGATGAATGTAAAAAGCTAGAATTTAACAATTAAAACATAGGCCGTAAATGTGTATTATCTAATCAAAGAATGCAAAATCTTCTTTTTGATGTTTTTGTGCGTCTTAATGCAATATATCTATTCATAAAAAAATAATAATAATGTCACCAGATGTTCCTAAACTAAATTGCAACTGTCGAACTATTTTTTTTGACAAATTGATCCCTGAACTTGTTAATTTGTTTCACAATTTATTCCTAACTAATTTTCATCCAAAACTTTGTTATCATAAAGGACTAAAGCAAAATTTATATATAGTTTATGGACTACATATACAATAAAAAGTAAAATATACCTAAATAATATTTTTACACATGTTTTTCAATAAAATAAAGTTTTTTATATTAATAATTATTTTTAAAAATTATTTTATTCATAGAAAATCATAAAAATGAAATTGGGAAAAAGTACTTACCCTATGAAATATTTTTTAAAAGATTTATAAATGATTTAAAAAACATAATTCTTAAAATCAAATGCCATTTAGTTAAGTTCTTTTTATATACTTCATTTACTTACTGCAAAAAAAATCATTGTTGAATTATAATTTTTTTAAATCATATGTGCCAATAATAAAAAATGTAAGAGAAAAAAAAATTTAAAAAGATTTTTTTCAAAGATAACTTTAAATTTAAAAAAAAAAAATTATGACTCATAAAAAGTTATACTTTTTATAAAATCTATATTTAAAAATTGAATTGATCGAGTAATAAATTTTTAATTTTTTTAACAGAATATAAAATAAAAAGAACCAATATAAAAATTAATTTTTTTTATAAATTATACTAAATGACAATTGATTATTTATGAATAAAATTATTAATAAATAATTTATTACATTTTTAAAAATTATCTGTTAAAAAAAATTAAATTATAAAGTACTTTCTCAATTTTATTTTCATGATATCTATAAAAAAGAATAATTTTTAAGATTTTTAAATAATTCTTAGCAAAAAATATTTATTTATTTAAAATTAAATTTAAAAATGTTATTTAGATCATTTTTAGTGATTATTGTGGTCTTTAAACGTTCATTTCTGTGAGTTCTGCTTATGATTTTTTAAGCAGTGTTCTACAGTTGAAGAAATTTGGATTTGAAATGGTAATTGGAAATTGAAAGTCCTTAAGCTTTTGGAATAATACGCTTTAATACCTCATGGCTCCACGTGAAATATCAGAGTGCATTAAACTCAATAATAAAAAAACCTTTTTGGAGCGGTGGAGGTGTAGTATTAACCCGCTGGTTCGAGTTTTAGTAATTTTATTTGAATTTAGAAATTTTTTTCCGTTGTTATTATATGAAAAAAAAAAAATTTTAGCGTTAACTTTGATTACTTGCTATGAAAACAATAACCATCAAGACTCAGCTATGGAGATCATGTGCTCAACAACAGAGAGAACAAAGTGAATGCAGAGGAAGGAAAAATATATTCCATTTACTTTTGATTATTACAGTTCAATTAATTACAATAATACTGATTTTCATTGTAAATTTCTATCAAATTAAAAAATTTTTAGATCAATTTCACTTGCTAAATATCTCATAGAATTATAACTCAATTACGAATAAATTTTTTTTTTCAGAAAAAAAAAATAAAATAATAACTTTTCTATACATGACTAGTTATAATAAAGAACTATAAAGTCAATAATTAAAATAACTTTTATTCAAGGATTCATCTTAGATATTACTAATAAGTGAGTCCTTTTATTGCTCTATTACTGCTAATAAAATTTATCATGAATTAAAATTTGCTTAGGATTCTATATGGGTAGTAGAATCATCACTCTAGATGATTGATTGGCAGAGCTAAACGTGTGATTGCCTTTTCAAAAATAGAAGATTAACACATCATCAGCCTAATAGGACAAACATCCGAAGTTAAGTCCATAAGAGTCTAGACCCATATCATAACTCATCTCAAATTTGTCAAGCCCAATTTGAAGTATATGATCTTCAAAGCCTAGTAAACCAAATGTTCTTGTGCATTTATGCAATATGTTCGAGACCACATTCCTTTCAAAATTTCTATGATTAACTTTCAACCAGAAAGCCTGAGACCAATACAAGTGAAATTGATACTTTTGACTTGGAGAAGTCATAGTACGACGTCATTTTCAATTGATCTGGATGATTCATTAACAGAGAGCCGAATTAATGATACTCAAAATAATTTTTTGAGAAGAAAAAAGCGAAACATGATCAGTCTGATGAGACAAACATTTGAAGCTAGGTCGCATCTCTCCTCAAACTCGTCAAGTCCAATTATGTGACTGTGGAATACGTCCATGACCACACTCCTCTTAGAATTTTTATGAGTAATTTTCAACTAGAAAGCCCTAGATCAACACAAGAGAAATTGATACATTTACTTGGGGAAGTCATAGTGCGGCGTCGTTTTCTAAAATACAGCTTTGCAGTCCAGCCTATTAAAGTTTGAGAGTTGATTTTCTTGTTTCACAAGGAAACAATATGCTAAAGATTATAAATATCTCATTATACACTTTAATCCGAATACGCTCAAATTGCAAATTCTAATAGCACTTTGAAATCTAAAACATCATTTAATTTGAGCATCAAAATGTTTTTAGCCAACAGTTTATCATACGAATGTGTAAAATTATGCTTCGATAGATGCGTTAATAACAAAAATAATAATTATATAATATATGTATATATATATCCATATATATTATGTGTTTGGGTAACCCCACTTGAGCACTAAAAATTGGGTTGTGCACAAGTGACCGATGTTTGCGTGGACTCAAATTGCAACATGCAGATGCCACTGGAAAATTAGGGAGCCATTATCTTTGCAGTGGTGTTTAATGGGGCTATCTATATCTCAGCCTTCCAATTTGTTTATTTCGTTTTTATAATAATTAATATCAACAGGGGAAAATTATTAGTTTAGTGCCATGGCATATAGTACGCTAGGATGCTGTCTATATGCGTCTATAGAAAAAAGGTGTGCATGTCTTGCATTGAATTTTTTTTAAACTACACCCACCGACCTTTTTTTCTTTTTTCATAGAATTAGAACCACTAACCTTGAAAACGTAATGGAAGGATTTTCAAACTAACATTATGTGTATGATTAAAGTGTTTTTGGTGTTCCTATTTTTTTTTTTTTCAACTGCTAACATGAATATTCATTCTCCTATCCAACAGTAGTAACATAAAAGTTGTTATTTCATCAAATTACTAACGACATGCAAATTTTTTCATACTACCTTCTAAGATAAGTAGAAGCGTTATATGGATATTATGTGACAATCATGCAATCTATCTCAATTATGCTAATTTTATCGACAAAAAAAATCTCAATTATGCTAAAAAAAAAATTAATATGAGTATTTAAACTTCCTAACATTGTCCAAATAACGGCTGAATAATGCTGGGTTTATTTATTTATTTGCTTTTTTTATTTTTCATAGAAGAATAAAGCATTAATGGTGACACATTTTTGTTTTCAAAATGGATTAAAAAGATGAAAAAAAAGAAGAAGTTAAAATTGTTAGGTGGGGTAATAGAAACCATGGAGGATTGTGGTTGACGTAACCGATCGGCACATTCCCACCAAGTTTGTTAATCCGACAAGACAAGGCAGACAAACCACGCCTCTTCCTTCCCTTCCAATAACACTGATCCTCTAACGCACACACTGGGCGCAATGCGCACCCCCAATTTTTCCATATCCTCACCCCACGGCTTTTTGACGCTGTTTTATATTCCGTACCCAATTTCCACACAAAAATTTATTATCTAATTTTATTTTATAAAATATATTACTTAACTGCTCTGCTATTCTTTGCCTACCCAACGTAGAAACCAATGCCAAACCCATTTCTGACACGTGTACTCTGCAAGCTGTCGAACACCTCCAAGGTGACAAATCCCAAACGTGGATTGTCTCTTCTGCAACATTTTTATTTTCTCTGCACCCTGCATTCCCCCACGCGGCCACGCGCCGCGTTGCCGGATTTTCTTTGCCCCTCGTTCTATCTCTGTGTTTGCACGTTGATCCTTGATTTTCTACGTTTTTGGACTTTTGTTTCATTTAATTATTGTGCACAATTTTGCATACAAAGTTGCAAAATATTAGTGTTTAATATGCATTTGTTTTTCCATCTTCTTATCATTTTTTTTGCTTCAAAATTTTCTTAATTTTGTTTTGATACATCGTTACTTAACGAAATCAATGTTTTCCTCGTGTTATAACCTATATTTTGTTATTTCAATATGTTAGAACTAAATTTATAAAGAAAAATATATTAAATTACTAATTTATAAAATAATCATAGATAACGCCAATTTAAATTATGGTATAACAAATAAAATTTTACCATGTAATAATATAGTAAAGATTAAATTTTTTCAGTTGTTAATTTTCTTGAAAAGTTACCATAATTTTTCATGACAACTTCATTAAAAAAATATGACAATAACATAAATATTTGTTTATTAATTTTGCTATCATGTTTGAAATCGATGTACAAAATGATACGATTAGTTGTAATTAACATTAAACTTAGATAATTGTGATTTTAAATAAATTTTAAAAGATTCACTAAAATATTAGATTGTTCAAGCATTTTAAGATATTTAAAAATAAAATAACTAACAAAATCAAAATTCTTTGATTTCTAAATAACAATTAAATTATTTTATAATTTTTCTTAAATAAAAAATATCAGCCTGTATAATATCAAAGTTTACTTTTAGAACTTAGATGATATATATTTTTTGTAAGGAAAACTTATCTATTTTAAAGTAGTGAAAAAAAAAAAAAGCTTGTATATTTTTGTTAATATATATATATTTTTTTTCTTTTTGCTCTTATGTTAATAGTTTTAAATTCCTAAATTGTTGCAACTGGGAATTAGTTGAGATTCAAGATCAATATTTTCATGGTCTTTGGTAAGATATATACATATCCTTTGAAAATTTTAATTTACATGGAGAAGAAGATTTAAGAAAAAAGAAAAAGAAGAAGAGCAACAATAATATATCAGTATAATAAAAACAAATAATTCATTTCAAAAAACAAAATTATTAGAACGATGGGTAAAAAATTAATTATAGTAAAAAGAAAGGGTGTGAAAGAAAATATAACGTTTACCATATTGGACCAGTTGGGGTCAGCATAGCAAAATCCAGAAACAAATGGCAGGCGTTTGAAACTGGCAGAGATGAAAGAGGAGAGAGAGAGTTTGTCTTTTAAATAAATAGCGGGCAGTCATTTAAGGGTCTTTTTTTTTTATTAAAAAATATTTATTGAATGCTCCATTATAATAATATATTGTAACACATGCCAAGGGTTGAATATAAGTTTTCGCCGGGAGAGTGAGAGGAGAGAGATAGGAGTTTGGAAGAAGAAGAGAGAGAGAGAGAAGAGAAAATGGGAAGGCCAAGGTGCTTTCTGGACATAAGCATAGGAGAAGAGCTTGAAGGAAGGCTAGTGGTGGAGCTTTACAACGACGTCGTTCCAAAGACCGCCGAGAACTTCAGAGCTCTCTGTACCGGCGAGATGGGCATTGCTCCCAATACCGGAGTGCCTTTCCATTACAAGGTTCTCTTTATCTGTGTCTGTCTTACTTGTCTGTTTATCGCTATGCATATTTCTTCAATATTGGTTCTCTTTTTGGAGTGGAAATGCAAAATATTTTGTTGCTTGAAAATGGATTAGTTTTTTTCTTTTTCTATTCAATTCTAGTTGTATGCACATCCTTTGGAGTTGTTTTGTTTTGTTTTTTTTTTCTTTCTCGTTCTGGGGGGTGGAAAATTGCGAGGCTCTTGATTATTACGAGGATTACTTGGTTTGGCTGTGCTTGGTTAGCATCTGATTTCATATTAATCTAATAAATATGTATGTATTGGTGGATAAGAATGATTTTATATTCTATTGGAATGAGAGATTGTGTTTCTCGTAAGTTAACCGTCAAGGTCATTCATGTCATCTAATATCCGTAAAGATGTTTGGTTACTGGTAGAAACTTTCTGGAGAAGCGAGTTATTATCTATTTTTTATTAGGTTGCTTTTCTTCTTTGGGAAACGGAGTTTCCACAGTACGAAATATTTACCATTTGGAATTTTGCTTTGGATATTTTTTTTTGGTTCAGAACTTTCTGCAGTAGTATTTTATGATTGAGGCTTTATTTGTTGAAGGGTTGTGCATAATGGATCTCATGGCAACCATATGGACCATGATTTTTAAAATATTTGAACATTTCCTCATCCTTCTGTTAAAAGGTTGGATTATCTAATGGCTAGACTCTTTCTTGGTATCCTAGAATTATAAAACTTTATAATATTGATTATTTGCTATCCAGCCAACTCTGTCTTAATTGGATTCTCCTCTATTGTCTCAGGGAGTCCGATTTCATCGTGTTATCAAAGGCTTTATGGTACAAGGTGGGGATATATCTGCTGGAGATGGTACTGGAGGAGAGTCTATATATGGGTTGAAATTTGAAGATGAGAATTTTGAACTGAAACATGAAAGGAAAGGAATGTTGTCGATGGCTAATTCTGGTCCAGACACGAATGATTCTCAGTTTTTCATCACCACTACTCGCACTTCTCATCTAGATGGGAAACATGTTGTATTTGGGAAGGTAGTAAAGGGAATGGGAGTAGTGCGATCAATTGAACATGTAACAACTGGCGAAAGTGAATGTCCTACTGTCGATGTTAAAATCGTGGATTGTGGAGAGATACCTGAGGGGGCGGATGATGGGATATCAAACTTTTTCAAGGATGGTGATGTTTATCCTGATTGGCCAGCTGACCTTAATGACAGTCCTAATGAACTCTCTTGGTGGATGACAGCTGTAGACTCAGTTAAGGCTTTTGGTAATGAAAATTATAAGGTATAAAACTTACATTTCATATTTAACTTTGGTATTCAAGTTCTATTTAAGAGAAACTTTTTTAGATATGACATGTTCTCGCAGGCAGATATAGGATGGGTGATGGAAATACATCATATGTTGTTTTACGCCACGTTTAAGTTCTCTTCTAATTGTCTTTACAATTGTTATGTTATTGATAAAGTGTGATTGTTACGTCACAGAAAGAAGACTATAAGATGGCTCTTAGAAAGTATCGGAAGGCATTGCGTTATCTGGATATTTGTTGGGAAAAAGATGGGATTGATGAAGGTGAACTCACTTTTCTTTCTTAATATGCTAAGCCTATTAATACTCAATAGGAAGTGCTATACAAACATGCATCAGCTTAATCTAACTCTATTCTTCTTCCCTTGGCCCTGTAGAAAAGAGCTCATGCTTGAGAAAGACTAAGTCACAGATTTTCACAAACAGCTCTGTAAGCTTGTGTTCCTCCTTTTTTCCTTTGAGTTATAGTGTTTCCTACATAGATATTTCACCTATAAATATACTGGGAAATGAATTTTCTCTCTAGACACTGACATGTGAATCACCAAAACACATCTATTTTGAGGAAAACATTCAGCACGATATCTGATATCATAGGAATTTAAAGAGTGATAGAGATGGTTTGTGAAATGAATTTGATTCCTTAGACTTAACTATTCATTAACCTGGTCCATATTGTGTTTTGATTTGCTTTGCAAAATGACTGATCCTGCGGAGAAAGTGCTGTTGGTGGTTCTTTTCGTTTATGCGATGTGCTTGGTGCTTTACCTTTATATCTACTAGTTTTGAACTTTTTTTATGAAATCTTTTTATTTATTAAATATAATATCATTGCTCTTCATGGAGCCAAGTTTTTTGACAAGTTCCAAATTACTCGTTAATTAATTTGTAATTTAATTTCTAGTCAATGTTTTTATTTGTTAAATCAATAAATAAGAAGTGTGAAGTGAATTAAAATCTAAATTCTTTCTCATGCAAGGTTTTTTTACCTGATGTAAACACTTAACCCGGGCTTTATTATATTTTAGTGTAGTTTTGTATCATATTAACATGTGGCTGATAACTTGTTTTAGGCTTGTAAATTGAAATTAGGAGATCTGAAAGGAGCATTATTAGACACAGACTTTGCAATGCGTGATGGAGACAAGAATGTGAAAGCTTTATTTCGCCAAGGTCAGGTTGGTATCTACCTTCAGAGAGAGCTTTAGTCATTAGGCCTTAGGAGGATGGGAGTTTTCATGAAATTTGGTATGAGCCAGCCAGTCACATATGTTAAATGAAGTTTGCCCATTAACCTTTGTTTCGGTTCTTTTACTCTTTGAAGAATCTTGTTACATCTCCATGTTTGCTCAAATATATTACTGTTCATAATTTTCTAAATGATACATCATTCTTCGCGTAGAATATTTTTGACATTTTCTCCATTTTTTTTTTGTCTTTTTTGTGCCTACTTATCTTCTATTAGTTTTCTTTAAATTGTCAACTGCATTCTAAGCCCCAATGATTTTGCTGGCTCTATACACCTGGCATATGTTAGTTTTTTGGAAATTATCCATAATACTTCTTGCGGTTTTAGCCTTCATTATACTGGCTAGCATCTAGTAGCTAGTGTGATAATTGATTCACATTTCCAAATCTAACAATTGTTGTCCTTTTCTATCAGGCACACATGCAACTTAATGACATTGATGGTGCAGTCGAAAGCTTCAAAAAGGCATTGGATTTGGAGCCAAATGATGGTTAGTGACATTTTTAGATTATGCCTTTAGAACGAAGTTTGATTTTGATCATGTCAAACTTAATTAACCAAGAACATGTTTTGAGTTTTGAAAAAAATTGACTGGCATCTGTTTCTTGATTTATTAGGCATCTGCAAATTGTTCAAATTTAACAAATTCCTATGTATTTATGTAAAATATACATGTAGCTGAATTAAATGGTTAACCCTATAGTTTGGGGTTATAAAAATTTAAGATTAAATTTATCAAAACTTTCTAATAGATTGTACCTGGTAATTTTCAGCTGGAATAAAAAAGGAGCTTGCTGCTGCCAAGAAGAGGGTCTGTAGATTAAACTAAAATTTTAACCGTTTTGTGGCAAGAATATATATATGCCACTGTCAACTGTGGGTTATATATGATTTTTTGTTTGCAGATTGCTAATAGGCTTGACAAGGAGAGAAAGGCATTCAGCAAGATGTTCAAATAACACCACTTTACCGCAGTCAACTGGTACGTGTTAAGACTCCGCCTATTGTTCTTGTTTTCACTTGATATTGGATATGCAGAAAGACTGCTTGACGTGCTTTTGCTATACAGGCTTATCCATACATCAGATCAACTTAAACCTCAAATTTCATTAGCTCAATAGTTATGGTCAACTGGTTCAGGCTTTTTTGTTTGACTCTTGACTTTCTGAAGGAAAAATTGGGGTACTACATAGTTAAATTTAATTTCAACATTAAATTTTGTCTGTATACAGCTTGTATATTTTTTCATTGTCAAGTAACGGATGCATTTTGCCTTCTACTTTGTAGGCCGTATCGAATGGAGAACAAACTGATTCCTCACAGAACATTATTAACTGTAAAAAGTCGAGGCCTGAACCAAATCTAGTTGGTGTTGGTTTTCTTTTATTCCCTCTGTTTTGGGAGGCTTTTACCAAATTGGAACCGGCAATTTCTGATGTTCCGTGACCGGTTCTAATGTTTGAAATTTTAATCAAAACAATTTTGTCGTGTTCCATACTGTTAAAGCTTTTGATTTAAGAATGTACAATTTTGATTAGGACTTGGTTTTATTATATTGGTAATTTGTATGAACTTACAGGTATAGATTTCATCGCATTTTAGTGTTAGCAAAAGATTTTAATATTGAATTTCCTGTCCCATACAAAATGAGATACCTTATTATTTAGTGTTTCCTCAACGGGGCCATTGGTTTGGCATGCCATTATGACTTTATGGAAAATTTGTCATTTTACTTCACACTGACAAGCTAAATTATTTATATTCACAGTAATGGACAATCAAACAAACCTTCAGAATTAAAATCAAACAAAGAATACATTTTCTTTTTCTCCCTGTTTTTCTTTTGAATAAATGCATACATTTTTTGTTTAGAACATAGAGTTGACGATTAAGATAAACGAATATCTCCACAAAATTGTCACAGCCGCCAGAATGAACAGTTTAAAAATTGAAAGTTATGAGTTGTAGCTATCGAGTCCCAAATCCCTTAGAGCGTCCGTTGCAGCAGCCTTACAGCTCTCATGGCTTTGCTTGGCCTTCCTTATATATTTCTCCGCACCATTATTTAGAAGAAGAGTTCTGTCAAGCGAAATACATGGGTTTTTCACAAAAATTGTCATTGAAGCCATACTTTTTTTGGCTTCTCAAATAATATGTTGGAAAGAGTTCGATGCCATTAAGAAATAGACTCAAAATGTTTTATACTTCTTGTTCGATGCCTCAAATAATATGTTAAAGAGATTGCATTCCATTAAAAATAGACTAAAAATGTGTTCTACCATGCTAAAAAACTTGAAATCTGCAATGCATTTGAAATAAGATAAAAGACTAACCTGTTTTCTGGGTTTCTTACAACTAGATTCCGTATCATGAGACAGGCATTCCTCTGCATTTGCTGAGCTGCAGGAAAATTTTCCATGGCTTGGATAGCAAGGTCTCCTGCCCCAGCTTCAACTGCGCATGCAGCATTGTCTGGGGATCTCAAGGAGAGTACAGAGATGATAAACATAATCTGTAACATAATATGAAAAATAACTCTATAAATGAACTCGTAAAAGAAATATAAATAACATAACTTTTCCAACTATATTGCAGCTAACAGTTCGCACAGTTCACTCAGAGCACAAATAGTTACAATAAAATCCGCAAACATTGTATCACAGTTAATACATCTGCTATTATATTAACAAAAGATATACCAAAATTTGAGCGCACTCCCATTGTTCATGGCTGGATCATTAGCATGATAATTATGCACTCTAATATAAGCAAAAATAGAAAGTTATTTACCTCTTGTAGAACAGAAGGATTATCAGAAAATCTGGCCGAAAGCTTGACAAGTCTATCCATGCCCCCTTTCTCAACAATAGCACTCTTATTCATGTCACTTCCTGCCAACTAAACATTTCAACACATTGAGCACTGAAAGAGCTTCATTAAATGATATCACCTAAAGTAATATCAAGCAATAAAATACCAAACTGAAGGTAATCATCTGTTGGTAACATATAGCTACAATAATTTTTGTTTTGATGACAAACTTATCTGCAGATAGAGTGTAAATACTTCAATATTCCCCCTATATATTTAAGGATGGAGTTAACATAGTGACAAGAAAAAAAAAATCTTCTATATTTCAATTGAATTTGAAACGAAAATCCTCCATCTCTACTTGTTCAACAAGAAAAATGGTATAACTAATGAAAGTACGGAAAAGAAAAACTCAGTATAATACTGACATGTCCATATGATCAATACATATTGCATTTCTCTTAATTAAATCTATTTTAAGTTCTCAACAGGTAAAAGGCAGAAATTACAATAACAATAGTCCACAACAATATTGTGGACAATATAATTTCAAGCAATACAAGCGAGAGACAAAAAAGAAAACCAGGAAATTTTAAACAGATTTTGCATGCTTGTTAAAAGATAGACAAAGTAACTATCGGTTTGTAAAAAGCTATGACGACTTTAACCTTGGAGAGCAAAGAACAGCAAACTATAGCTACAGTGCTGTTGCCTTGTTCACCACTGTCATCAATACATCGAAGCAATGCATCAATACCACCATTTTCAGCAATGGATTTACATATCTCATCCTGCAGAGAAGACAAAAACCCAGTTTCAAGAAAATGTCCATATAAGTCAGTAAACATCTGGTACCAACATAACACTTACATTGACAGCAACAGCCTTTAAAGCAATGCTTGTTGAAACTAGACTAGGTGAGCTAAGCCCTTCCTGAAGTGTGTCCACCAAAGCACCTGCAATTCCAATCTTGGCAAATTTCCGTGCATAACCATAAACCTGAAGTTTCCATGCATTACAGTTACTTTTTGAAACACGTTTTGCAATTCAGATCGTATTAATCAATTTGAATAGAATGTAAGCATAACTCAAAGATGCTAACCACATAAAAGTGACCAGTTTAAAAGGGAAAAATATGTTTCCAATCAATTGTTTAACAATTCTACAAATGGCACAAACAAAATTCAGGCACAGTTTGTGAGATTTGTTGACTTACTTGTGAGGCCACAACACGATTATCATCAGGTGTTAGGAGAACACGTATAGCATCATACAAACTTTGAACGCTACCTTTACTCTGCCTTTTCAGTAATTGAAGAATTAACTCATCAATTTTCAACTCCATGAATGCCTCTTTTAGAATCTCATTACCAGTTGCAGCCGCAGCAACCACTGTAAAACCACTATTCAGGATGTCCAAATTTTGGCTGCTATCATTTAGAATACCCACCAAAATTGATGGTCCATCACTGTTTCGAAATGTTTCTGTAGTTTGAATATCTGCGATTGGCAAGAAGACAGACACCAAGAACGTCATTTTAATGTTGTAAAACACCACGAGGGTTTTTGAGAAAAAAGAAAAAAACAACAACTTCAAGGTCTAAGAATAACTTAGAAGAGCAAATAAAAAAAAGGATCCCAAAACAAACCAGAATTGATTCTTTTTCCTATAACCATTGTAAAGTTTTTATCCATATTTCAAGCACAGTATAGCTAACACATAAAATTAGAAGCAAATAGCATTTAAATTGATACCATTAAGCAAAGCCGCCATAGTCTTCAAAGCGGAAACAAGAGCTCGTTCGTACCCATTTCGTATCTTAGAACATATAGAACATACCAATTCCACCCCACCATTCTTTGTAGCAATCGCTGCATTTCCGGAACCTTGTGCACCGCACAGCTCGGTAAGCTTATCAAACAACTCCTCCATTTCAACAAAATTTTCACCTTTAGTTTGATCTTCAAAACCACCATCCAGTTGCTTCAATCTATCCAAACATTGCATCACGGGATTATCCTTCACGCTACCCTCTCCTGGGATACAAGTGACAATTCCTGTGATACAAGCGAAGCACATCCAAAGCAGCTCAGCAAAAAAATGTAGAAAATTTCAGAGAAGGAGCTCTGTTTGGTTGAAGAGAAAATGTGGGAAAAGCAGAGACACAATTTTTTTTATTTCTTTTCCTTGAAAAAGAAAGTAAATATATTGCCGGTTGAGCAGCTCTGTACTACCAAGGCAATGCCAATGGAAGAGAAGTTGGGCCCAGAATTCAATTGGACTCTCCTCTTTTACCAAAATGCCACAAATTCCCAGAACCAAAGGATCGCATTAAAGACGAAGAAGGGGAAGATTAGGGTTTAACCAGAGAGATCGACGCCCTGAAGAGTAAGAGTTTGGCAGGCGTCTTCGAGGGCCTCGACGGGGTCCATCCCAAGCTCGTCCATGTTCTCCTTCACTAGCTCATCGAACCCCTCCTGTGAGATCGTACACACCGTATTCTTCGACGGACCCATCGCTGGCTATGCTCCGTCCGATTTTGCTCGCGAGAGCGGGACTGAGAAAGAGTGTTGTGTGCGTGTCTTCGGACAGCGGATACGAAGGAAAAATTGTAATTTGAAAACTGAGAGAGAACAGGAAAATGACAACGATCTTGAATCGGACTGATCAAATTGAATGTTACCAACCGTCCGATCTTCATATTTCACATTGAAAACTGTTACATCTCGTTAAAATTTGAAATTACGATCGTTTTGATCAAATTCGAACGTTCCCGAACTCATCAAAAGTACACTTTTTTTTTTTAATAAAAGAAAATTAAGTAACAGAGGTTAATATATCGTAATTCTAAAAATTCGGGTTTGAAAGTTAATCCAAAGTACTAAATTCTACATTGACCATACATTCACTATAGATAACATCATTAGCATTGTATATAAGAGTAAATTTAAAACTCCAAAATCAACTTAGCTAGCAATTTTATTACAAAAAAAAAAAGAAAAAAAACTTAAGCTAGCAATTTTAAAAGAGGTTTATTAGATGTCCAATGAATCAGTAAATCATTATAAATGGTATCGAAGTCATTACTATGCCAGAATAATATAAAATAATTAGACTTTCTAGACTGACCGACCACAGACTTGCATCTGGATCCTCGAGAGACTTGGTCTAGTAAATGGTGGAATTGTAGAATCTTATTTTGGGTATATAAGAGTGGACTTATGACTTCTAAAGCAACTTGTTAGGGCTTTCGGAAAAAAACCTAATAGGGTAGTAGACATATCCGTATTGACCAAGAAACCCTTAAAATAGATCTCTTTCATTAACCAAAAACAAATACTAACTCTAGAGATATCAAATTTATTAACCAAATTTTTACTATTTAATTACTTGACATTATTTTATTAGATTTACATTATATAATTGTTGGACATTATTAACTTACATTACTACAGAAATAGGTCATATACGACGTCCTTTAATTCTATATAAACGATGGTGTCCAGAGATCACTGACGTTGATCCATTAAAATAACGGTCATTAACTTTTAAAGCGATAAAGACGATGGTCTGTCGCATAAAAAAACATAAACTACAGTTTAAAAAAAACTCGTCGTTAATATTGTAAGTTATAAACGCCGGTTCCCAAAGGAACCGTTGTTTATAATGCCCCAAGACACGTGGATACCACATGTCTTGGTTGTTTACTATAGACGACGGTTCCTTCTGGAACCATTGTATTTGGCTACATTATAAACAACGGTTCCACACTGGAACAATCGTTTATAATAGTTGGCAATTAAAGACGTCGATTTTGGTGTGAACTGACAAGTTTGTTGTAATGCCTGGCATGAACAGCTCCTAACTAGGTGATGGGATGCAATTTATATATATTTTATGTACCTTAATACTTGATTTGAACATGTTTTATTCACTTAAAATGAATTAATTTATATTTTTCTATATTTTAGGTGGATTTGAGCTTAAATAGATGAAAAATGAAGAAACAGTGGCAAAATAGTAATTAAACAGAAAAAATGAAGAAGCGGTAGCAAAACTGTAATTAAGTGGACATTGGGAGCAAGGCAGTGCAGCACAGGTGCATTTCCCAAGCGCCTGGATAGCCGCATGGGTGGGCCCGAATTTGGTCATTTTTACGCAATTTTATCAGTTTTAACCCTAAATTTTAGTATAAATATGTTTTATTAGCGTTATAAAGGGGAGAACCGACTTTTAGACCATTTTTACCATTAGAATTGAATTTTTCTCTCAAGTTTGCGCTTCTAATCTTCTATTCTTGGGTAAGAATAATTTTAAACTAATTATGCAATTGTGAGACTTATTTTTATTTCAATCCAATTTAATCATTCAGTTTATGTTCTTCTGTGTTTATTGTTTATATTTTCAATTTCTCATAATTATAATTTGGATTTGTTATTTTTATGTGAGATTGGATTATTGCTAAATTGAATTCTCAATCTTATTGGGTTTTCAATAATAGTAGCAAATAGACTTTAATAGTTATGATCTCAGTTTTTGTTAATTGTCTATGAAAAATATAAATTAGATTAAAACTTTGCAACGTTTGTAGAGTTTGTCTTTATTTGGCTTTTCTCTTGTTCTTGATTATTTTTTGTGATAAATTCAAGTCACGTTGATTCTAGATTTAATTCAGAATTTATAATTAATTCATGATCGTATCTGGATTAGTTTATTTTAGTGAGAAATATAGAATAATTAGACCGTGCCAATTATTTATGCCGAACTGAATGAAGAACTGGAATTTTTATGTCTATGATCAATTGTTTACTAGTCTTATGAATTATTCTGATCCTAAGAGTTTCTCTTATTTATTTCTTTTCAGTATTTACTAGTTTTGATTTAATTTAGAATATTTTACAGGCAATCTAAAACCCCCCATTTTTGTATTTTTAGTTTAAAGTTTTACTAGGATAAAATTTAAATTAGAATTCAACACAGTGTCAACAAGCATCAAATTTGGGCGCTGTTGCCAAGGACTGTGCTCTGATTTTATTTCTAACTTCTATTCTAGTTTTTTCTTTTTAGTTTGTGTTGTTACAGGCTCATGACCATATTATCATAATATCGAACAAAATTGAAAAAAATTATGTTCATGAAGGAGCCTTGACCTTCGAATTCAATGGAGAAGTGAAGAAATTCAAAATATTTGATGGTGAGTTCATTACTTGAGAAATTCAAGGCCATGTCGAGCCGACGACAATAAATAAAGGCGCTGTGTGGGAGGCAACACACAAAGATTTCATTTTAGAAGTTTTTATGTTTTTATTTTTCTTAATTTCAGTTAACTATTGTTTAATTTTTGTTTTTGTTTTGTAGGAGGTGCAGCAAAATAAAAAAAAATAAAAAAAAAAACTCAAAAAAAAATACCCAATCACACCAGTAATTTGGCTTGTCCCTGTGCATAATGTGGACTTCGCTTTTTCAGGAGAGTATACTTTTCTCTTCATATATTTTATTCATTTTATGCACATTGGGGACAATGTGATTTAAGTGTGGGGGGATAACTATTTTTCTTTTTAGTTTACTTTTTATTTGTGTTTCTGGGCTGAGACTGAGATTAGTGAACAACTGCTTTGTTTAATTTTTTATGTTTCACATTGCTTTGAATTATGAAAGTATCAATATTATAGATGGGGATTTAGAAAAAAATGAAGTAAATAGCATGATTAGTTAAGTGAATTTAGCAATTTGAAGTCTATTTTAGTAACTATTTGAATTGGGTTAAATGAAAGCTAGTTTCGCCAAATTTAAGCTTAAGTGAGTTTTTGAGCCTTGAAGTTGAATTAATTACTTCTTTTAATCATTTTTGTGAGTGATATTCATGTTTAAATTTGTATCTTCAGAACTTGCTTTGACATGCTTATTGAGATCATATTGCTGCATTTTTGCATTAAAATGATGAAGGCATTTTATTTTATTTTAGCCACTTAGCCTAAAAAAGCCAGCATTTTTGTTTATCATTGTTTAGCCCCTTTGAGCTTTTATGATCTTTTTCTTTGATCTTTAGCCTACATTATAAGCTTTGGACTTGATTTTTGACTACTTTTTACTATCCTAAGTCTAATTGAGCATTTGAGATGTGTGATGGTGAATTTTGTGGGTTGTTTGGAGCAAAAAGATTGTTTGGACTAAGTGTGGGGTGATCATACTTATGATGGTTGGTATGAGTGAATTGTATAAAGTGGTTGAAGAAAAATCTTTGGAATTCTCATGCTTTGGTGTGTTTGTTGAAAAAAAAAAAAAAGGAAAAAAAAAAGTGAGAAATTTTTGTTTTTGTGTAAAAGCATGAGAATTGGGCTAAAAGTGATAAGTTTAAAGGAGAAAGAAAATAGTTGAAAAATGTTGGTGGGTATTAGTGAGATCACATCTTAAATGCTCTGTTGGATTTTGGATGTTACCCGATTATTTTTCTTATGATTTTTCTTTTCTATCTTATCTTTACCTAAACCACTTTACAACCTTTTAAAAGACTTTCAGATTTGTGCTTAATTGTATGCTAGGTGGTGAAGATTAGATTGATAAGCAAGCTTATGATAGAGCAAGTTTTTGCATTGAATTCGAGTGAATATTTTCAACATTTTTAAACACTTGAGTGATTAAAGAGAATTTAGTGAGTTGTTTGCCGAGCTAGTTTGAATTGAGCTTAATTAAGTTGGTTGCTAGTAAGACTGAAGATTGTTGGATTCATGTGGCTATGATGTGCTAGTTGTTGAATTTTTTGTTGTGTCTCTGTCTATAATATTTTGTTACTTGATTGATTTAGTTTTTTTTTTTAAATATAATATTTTATGATTTGCCCGAAACGTGCAAAGATTAAGTGTGGGGGTATTTGATAGGTTGCAATTTATATATATTTTATGTACCTTAATACTTGATTTGAGCATGTTTTATTTACTTAAAATGAATTAATTTATATTTTTTTATGTTTTAGGTGGATTTGAGCTTAAATAAATGAAAAATAAAGAAACAATGGCAAAATTGTAATTAAATAGAAAAAATGAAGAAGCAGTGGCAAAACTGTGATTAAGTGGACATTGGGAGCAAGGCAGTGCAGCCCAGGTGCATTTCCCAGGCGCCTGGATAGCCACCTCGGTGGTCGCAAATTTGGTCATTTTTACACGATTTTATTAGTTTTAACCCTAAATTTTAGTATAAATATGTTTTATCAGCGTTGTACAGCGGGGAGCCAACTTTTAGACAATTTTTACCATTAGAATTGAATTTTTCTCTCAAGTTTGCGCTTCTAATCTTCTATTCTTGGGTAAGAATAATTCTAAACTAGTTATGCAATTGTGAGACTTATTTTTATTTCAATCCAATTTAATCATTCAGTTTATGTTATTCTGTGTTTATTGTTTATATTTTCAATTTCTCATAATTATAATTTAGATCCGTTATTTTTATGTGAGATTGGATTATTGCTAAATTGAATTCTCAGTCGTATTGGATTTTTAATAATTAGTAGCAAATAGACTTTAATGGTTATGATCATAGTTTCTGTTAATTGTCTATGAAAAATATAAATTAGATTAAAACTTTGCAACGTTTGTAGAGTTTGTCTTTATTTGGCTTTTCTCTTGTTCTTGATTATTTTCTGTGATAAATTCAAGTCATGTCGATTCTAAATTTAATTTCAGAATTTATAACTAATTCATGATCGTATCTGGATTAGTTTATTTAAGTAAGAAATATAGAATAATTAGGCCGTGCCAATTATTTATGCCGAACTAAATGAAGAATTAGAATTTTTATGTCTATGATCAATTCTTTAATAGTCTTTTGAATTATTCTGATCCCAAGAGTTTCTCTTATTTATTTATTTTCAGTATTTACTAGTTTTGATTTAATTTAGAATATTTTGCAAGCAATCTAAAACCCCCCATTTTTATATTTATAGTTTAGAGTTTTACTATGATATAATTTAAATTGGAATTCAACACAATCCCTGTGGATTCGACCTAGACTTGCCACTACTATAGTTCTGGTAAATTCAGTATTATAATTTTGGTATTTACGACACGCATCACTGGGTGAAAAGAAAATAAATTATTTTTTTTTAACAAAAACGACTGGCCCAAGTCCAGGCTCGTCGTTTTTACTTAAACAGCACCGTATTGGATCTGTGAGTAAAAACGACGGGCTTGAACCTGGGCCCGTCGTTTTTAGTTGAAACGACGTCATTTTGCGCCGTGTACGCTAAGTAAAAATCATAGGCCTTGCTATAGCCCGTCATATTTGCTTAAACGGCGCCGTTTTGGCTCTGTGTCTTGTTCATTACACACATTTTCTCTTTCATTTTTTCCCATTTCTCTAGAAATCCTAAGCTCCGAACTTTTGCGGCCGTTTGCTATTCTTTTCCATTGTGGTTGGATTGTTGCTTCATTTCACAGCATAGTACTGCATTTTCAACCCGAAGATTTTAAGGTGAGTACTCGACAATCTTGAATTTTTTTTTACCGTTTCAAATGTTAGAATTGTGAAAATGCATTTTTTGTGCTCGAAATGTATTTGAAGTTTGAATATCGATTATATTGTGCTCGAAAACTTGTTTGAATATATTGAATGTATTTTGTTATTGTGCTCGAAAAATGCATTATTGTACTCGAAAATATTGAATATATTGAAATTATGTAGCCGAAAATGTTGAGCTCGAAAAATATTGAATATATGGAAAAATGCATTATTGTGCTCGAAAATGTAATATGTAGCTGAAGGATTTTGTGTAATATGTATGAATATATTGAAATTATTGTGTAAATGTATGACACTATTAGTTTAGTTTAATTAGTAATTATGTATAACAATTTTGTAATTAGTATTGTTGTGTAATTAGTAATGTTATTTTAATTAGAATTGTTTACAATTTTGTATAATTTAATATAACAAATTTATTATTTATTGTTTTTTTATTACTTATTATTTTTTGAATTGAAAACATATTTTTAATTAAAATTTTATTAAAAATAAATATATTTAATATATAAAAGACAAAAAATATATATATATGTATAAACGACGAGCCACGTGGAACCGTTATTTATACACTTATTTATAAACGACGGTTCGAGCATGGCCACATGGCACATTTAAATACATAAAACGACGGGCCATTGCACAAACCATCGTTTATAATAAGTGTATAAACGACGGTTCTAGGTTAAAAACTGTCGTTTTTAACTTTCCATGTGAATGTCTATATACGTCGATCTGTAATTGTAGCCCGTAGCTGATAATTTTGCCTCTGTGGCATCCAGATAGCTTCAACAATGTTAAAAGCGACGGTGTGGTCCGTCATATTAAATATTTAGACGTCGGTTTTAAACCGTCGTATTTGTTTGTGACTATATACAACGTTTCTTTTCACGACAGTTTAGGTTCGTCGGTGTTTACCTACATTTCTGGCCCTCTTTTTTAGTGATGTTATTTGTCATTAATAAATTGTCACATCACTAAATACATTGAAATCATTTACTGTGGATGATGCCCAAGAGGCTGCCCTCATATTGTATCAGTGTCTAAAGTCTCGAACTCAATACAATACTCGGTGTCTTTGTGATCGATACAAAACCGAGACAATATTGTTTCAGAAAATTAAAGTGCTATTGTAGGAGACATGATGATTCAAGATGACCTCGTGCTCGCTCAATAGATATTTATTTTTTGAAGCATAAAACGTCTAGAAAATTGGTTACTTTGCACTCAAGACATATACGTCTAAAGCTTATACCATGTTGAATGGAGTTTTTTTGGAAACTCTCCTTGGAAAATTAGGTTTTGCTTTTCACTGGATTCTTTTCATCATGCTTTGTGTTCGCACTGGTTCGTGTAGTGTTGTCATTAAAGGGTTTTGTTTCTCACTGGATTCTCTTATTTAGGTTTGCTTTCTCAATGAGGTGCTCCAAGAAAATGTTACTATCTAATTTATCAGAGAGGTTGAATGCAAAAATTGCAGGTTCAAAGGGTGGTTTGCTATCTACCTTTGTTAAAGTCTACTACTCAGGCTATCCCGAACTATGCCATGCCTATTTTGTTGCCCCCTCGGAGTTTTACTTGTGAACTTATGAAAATTGTTTGTTGTTTTTGGTGGGTAGTGGGCTATAATTTTTAGTGTTGCATGGTCAAATCAAGCTTCCATTTCACAAAGCACGGTGCAAGGTGGATTAAGAATTCATGATTATTTAATTTAGCTTTCTTGGCTAAATTGACTTGGCGAGTAATGCCTCATCCAAATTCATTGTGGGTTTGTATCTTCAAGGGTAGGGGTATAAATTTGGGCAGCAAAGTCTGGCCCAAATTCAAAATTTTAGGCTTGAATAGGTTTGGATTGGATTTTTTGGGGCTAGAGAAAGAATACAGACAAGACTAGGCCGGATCAATACTCCAAATTTTTAGACTTAGTGCCCAGCCCTATGGGTGTTAAGCTGGGCTTTGGGCTTGAGTATCGGGTTCAAGCTTCGATTTTAAGGTTTAAGTCCAAATTTAGAGCATAAAATTTAATTTAAAAATATTTTTTTTACTTATAACATATTATATAAAAAATAAAATAAAAAATTATTATTATGATATTTTTATGCACCCAAAATACATCATAAATTTAAATTCTAATAAAAAATTATAAGTTTATCTTTCAAATATAATAAATTTAATTTTGTTATATATATTAAATAAATAAACTATTTAATTACATAGCAATTTCTAAAATTCAGACCAATGATTGTTATACATATCTACATATACATAACAGAGATAATTAATTATTAGTTGTTTATCAATTTTTGTTTTTGTTAATTTGATGTGCTTTTATGATTTAGAACAATGATTATTTAGACATATAAAAAAATTTAAAATAAACTATATCGGACTACAATTCAGGCCGGTCCAAATGGGAGGGCTTTGGGGCTGGGTTTCGTGCCTACCCAATATGTAGCCCAATGGATCGAGCTTCGGGTTGGGTCTATACTAAAAATTTAAAGCCCAAGTCCAGCCCAAGATGAAATTAGACGATTTTGGGCTTGGACCATATCGAGCTTTGATTGAATTTGGACCGAATTTTTTTAGACGGGTTTGATTGGATTTTAAATTTTTTTTACTCAAGGGGCTTTATTTCTCTTTCTCCTTCTTGTTTGACACTCCATCAACTATTAAGCAATCATGGGTTTGGGAGTGTTTTGGCTAGGCGTTATATTATTGTGTGGCCGGTTGGTAACGGCAAACAGGCTCTTGTGTGAAATTCGAAATGGAATCTGTTTTGGCTAGGTGTAGATGAAATCACTAAGGTATCAGATTTGATTAATCCTGCTGCTAAGGCATGTCATTTAATTGGAGACTCTTCCCAAATATTTTCCGCAGTCTATAGCTTAAAAATTCAACAGATCCCTATTTCCAATTTGATTTTGATGATTGTCTTATCTGGCCCTCATACTTGTAATGGTCTGTTTTCCATCAAGTCCTGCTACTAAGTTTGCATTCTGAAGCTTCTGATGTTTCTGTTAATTCTTCACTCCCTCTCTCAATTCCATGTTCCTTTTGGAAGTTTTTGTGGAAGCTTAAAGTCATTCCTAAGGTGAAATTTTTCTTGTGGCATTTGTTTAAGGATATCTTGCCTACACGTGATAATATCTACCGTTAGCATATTACTTCGGTAAAATATCAAAGATGATATTAGTCTTTTTATAATTCAGATATCCGTAATTAATACATATACAAATAATTTTCTTATGGTGCTGATATTGCAAATTTTAACTTATATATGTATTTAAAGCAACATATTGCCTAAAAAAATGCCAAAGAACATGTTATTTGATGTTTTTTTATGCAACAAATTGTGTAAAATATATCTGTAAATTAAAAATTTACAAATACCTACATAATAAAAAAACTCTATATACAACTATGTACATAAAATACTATTTTATGGATTCTATGTACAATGTAATTCTTTTTAAAAAAATAAAAAAATTGAACCACTTTTATAAAGAATAATATTTTGTAATATGTATAAAAAGAATTGCAATAAGTCGTCATAAACATGTCATGCAATCTTGGAGGAAATACATTGCTTAGTGCTTACAGACCCACAATTCTTAAGCCTGAGTTGGGAGTTCCAACCTACTTTTCGTTGAATCTACAAATCCAAATGCTTTCCTAATTTCAATTTAGCAGCTCAGAATTGATGCATCACATTCTTCTGTTTATTTATTTATTACTTTGAAACTTACACGCTTCATAGGAAAATATGGAACTTGGTGAAACCAAGCTAGTTGGTTGACCCGACTTTTTTTGACATCCATTCCCATTGACCATTAGTTTGGTGGAGCTCTTACTATTAAAATTTTTAACCTTTTACGCACCAACCCATTTTGGAAAACATAGGGTCAATTTTGTTTCTTTTTTCATTTTTAGCTGCGTTTGATTATTGTATTTTGAGTCAATTTAGTCAATAAGTCTATCCTGCGGTCCCATTGCTGGTAGCAGTCCAATGAGTTTTATATATATTTTTATGCATATTCGTTTTATGAAATTGTTTGGAAATCACAAGGAAAAATTAATAACCATGCTTCAAATCTATATGTACCTTGTGCTAGATCTTTAGCCAAAAAAAAAAAGAAGGTCTTAATGCATTCTAGTGCCTTCTAAAAATGAATTTGTTCACATAGGTCTCTACAATTAATTTATATAATTAATACCTTCTACTTTGAAAAAAAATTACACATTTGGTCAATTTAGTTAAAATCGACAAATTTTGTCAATTTAGAAGTTATTCACATAGGCATGTGACTTTCAAAATTATTTTTTTTATTTTTTATTGTATCAAAAGTTAAAAAAAATTAAAAAAAATGAAAGAAAATTTAAATTTTATTTATGGCCTTTTTTTTGGGTATAATTAAAAATAAAAAATTAACTTACTATGCACGTGACTACTAAATTGAGAGAAAAATATATTCGCGATAAAAAAAAGAAAACGATAGAGAGAGAAATAGTTTATCTTTCTATATTGATTGATTAGAATATTACAATCTACACTTTTAGACTATACAAGCTTATATATATATATATATCTGAAGATAATATTTCTATTGTTTGCTAAACAACACATGATTGCATGACTGTTATAATAACAAACTAACTAACCAACTTACACGTGATAACATGAGCTAGCATATTAACAAACTACCAGTAAAGGTTTTGATCATCATTGCCAGCATAGCAGTAGCTTAGATAATAGTTGGCAAATACTCTAACACCTTCCCTTAATCTAAGCTATCACAACCTTTGAAGATCAATCATTGTGACTGATTCCAAGTTTTGAACGTAGATAGAGAAACCTTGTTGTTCCTAGTGCCTTGGTAAACAAATCTGCTATTTGCTTTTCAATTGGCACATAATGAATCTCCATAGCTTTGTTAATCACCTTATCTCTAACATAGTGAATGTCAATCTCAATGTGTTTCATTCTTGCTTGGTAAACAGGATTGTAAGCCAAAGCCATTGCTCCCAAGTTATTTGACCAAATAATAGGGGGTTGAAGCTTTAAACTAAGTTATGTTATAAGATGCATCAGCCAACTCATTTTTGTACATATGTTTGCAAGTGCTCTATACCCTGCCTCTGTATTTGACCTAGCAACAACAAATTGTTTCTTACTATTCCACGAAATAAGATTAGAGCCTAAAAATATGTTATAGCCACTACATGAACTCCTGTCATCTGGGTTACAAGCCCAATCACTGTCAGCAAATCCGTGAAACACAAGTCTTTCAGGTTCAAATTTCTTCAAGAACACTCCACATTCATTGGTTCCTCTTAAGTATCTGAGAAGTCCTTTGCATGCTTCCCGGTGAGTTATTTTTGGAGAATGCACAAATTTACACAACTTATTTACAGCAAAAGTGATATCAGGCCTGGTGATTGTTAAATATTGCAATGCACCAACCACACTTTGATACTGATTAGGTTGTTTAAGACAATCATCATCATGTATTGACATTTGCTTCCCTGTCAACATTGGTGTAGAGTAG
This sequence comes from Ochetophila trinervis, assembly GCA_003254975.1. NCBI lineage: Eukaryota > Viridiplantae > Streptophyta > Magnoliopsida > Rosales > Rhamnaceae > Ochetophila > Ochetophila trinervis. The sequence goes on from QANX01005048.1 coordinate 95,943, forward strand.
CTCTTGGCTTCATGCATATGAGTCTCGAACAACAAGTCATTTGTATATTTCTTTTGAGACAACTTTATTCCTTGCTTAGATCTTTTTACCTCAATACCCAAGAAATATGTTAAATTTCCTAAATCTTTTAATGAGAATTATTTGTTCAAATCAGTGATCAGATTTTCCACAAAGACTGAGTTTGACCCTATTATAATAAGATCATCTATATAACAAAGCAGTGAATGTTATCCTTCTTTAGTATAAAAAAAGAGTTACCATCTATTGAACCAATAAAACCTCTTTGAAGTAAGCTTTCTCTAAGCTTGTCAAACCAAGCTCTTGGGGCTTGTTTTAAGCCATAGAGAGCTTTCTTGAGTTTGCACACATAAGTTGGATTTTCTTTGTTGACATACCTCTCAGGCTGGTTCATGTAAACTGTCTCTTGCAAAGTTCCATTTAGGAAAGCATTATTGACATCCAATTGTCTTATAGGCTAGTTGAAAGTGAGAGCAATTGTGAGAATGACTCGAATGGTTGAAGGCTTTACAACTAGATTGAAAGTTTCAAAGAAATCAAAATCAGACTTCTGATGAAAGTCTTTAGCTACCAATCTTGCTTTGTATCTTTCAATCTGTTCATCTGCCTTGTACTTTATTCGATACCCCATTTATTCCCTACTATTTTCATCTCTAGTGAGTAAGGTACTATAGACCATATCCCTGTATTAATAAAGCACTATACTCTTTATTCATGGCAGTTTTCCACTCTTGATGCTGCAAAGCAGTAGTGACAATCTTTGGTTCTGAAGTGAACACATTTCCAAGGTGAGGTGGTTTAGTTTTTGAAGTCTCAATTTCCCTTTTCTCAGCATTAAACTTTCAAGTTTCTGATTGATAAGCCTTAGGCTTCATGATTCCATTTTTGGATCTTGTAATCATGGAATGAGAGTTATGACTATTTGAAGCTAAGTTAATACCAAGAACATGAGTGATCACTTGATTTGATACTGAACCTTTCCTTTTACCTTTCATGACTTCATCATTGTTGTCATTAACTGTAATTGAATTAGAGATAGCAGCACCTAAATCAGAATGAATAGAAACAACTATTTCAGAACAAATGTCAATATTTTGATGCTATGTCTTGAATTATGTTTATCTAATTCTAATGATGTAACAATAAAGATGTACTTGGTTGTATGAAATTGTACCTTTTGAGTGTGAAATGGCCTAAGATAAGGAAAGCATGCACATTCAAATACTCTTAATCTCCCATAATCTGGGATTCGATTGAATAGTTTCTCATAGGGACTTTGAAACTTTAACACAACTGTTGGCAATATGTTTATCACATGAGTGGCAGTGGTAAACGCTTCCCACCAAAAGTCAAGAGTCATATGAGCCTGTTAAAGCATACTCAAGCCAGTTTCAACAACACTTCTATGTTTTCTTTCAGCCCTGCCATTCTGATTATATGTGTAGGGGCATGAGTGTCTGAACTGAATTCCATGTTGCTTTAAATAGGGAACAAATCATCTATACTCACCTCCCCAATCTGACTGCACACTTTTGAGCTTGGTGTCAAACTGTCTGTCAACTAACTTGTGAAACAAAATAAAAGTCTGTAAGGCTTCAGACTTAGTTTTTAATGGATAAATCCAAGTATATCGTGTGAAGTCATCTACAAAGTGAATATAATACTTATAGCATTCTTTTGCGATTGTAGGTGAAGGACCCCAAAAGTCTGGATGAATTAATTCCAAAGGAGACACTGTTTCTGTTTCTTCCTTAGGAAAATGCTCCCAGTGCTGCTTTCCCTGTTTGCAAGCATCACAAAATGATAACTCAACACTGTTTTCTTTTTATATTCATCATTGAGTCACACATGCTTATAATTTTCTTCAGAATAGGTAAAAAGATGTATGCCCTAAATGTCTATGTAAAGTATCAGATGTTATTGATTTTGACTTATTCACAGACAAAACTTGTGAATTACTCAACTCAAATTGACAATCACTTGTTAGTTTCTTACCACACACAAAAACATCTTTATTTAAAGCTGGTTGTATTACAGCAGCTACACTTCAAGTAAATTGACTATTGAACATGTTTCTTTATTATAATCATTATCAGAACTAACAGAAATACAAATCTTTACATCTGCTTTATGAGAACTAGACTTTGTTCCAGTTTTAGAACTGACTTGTATGTTATCAACTGGAAACTGAATTTTATTTGAGCTGCAAATGTTGAATTGGCAGAAGATACTTTGGACTGTTTATTGATTGAAGGTACTGGACTTGAAGAAATCACAGGAGACCTTGCTTGTGCTATCTATGGAAATCCAAACTTGTAAAGTCCTCCTTCAAGTATTCCTCTAAGTAGCACTACTCCTAGCTATTTGTACTTAATGAAACATAGATTAGTATGGAATTCAACATACACATCATTGTCTTGCACAAGTTTAGATATACTAAGTAGATTCTTGGCAATTGAAGGAACAACTAGTATATCCTTTAAGAAAATTGAATATTTAAGAAGGCCTTTAATAACTATGTTTCCAATGGCAGTTATCTTAACCCCAAAGCCATTACCAACTAGGAGCTCATTCTTACCAATGTAGTCAACATGCTGAAGTAAATGTGAGCTATCCGAAGAGACATGGTTGGTTTCACCACTGTCTAGATACCAACTGCGATCTCCAACTGGTATTGGTGTGATGAAGTTTGTTGCTAATGTTATTGGCAATCTCAAGTTATCAACTTATCCAAGCAGAAATAGTTGGTCTCATAGGTGAATTTGAGCCCATGGTTAATGCATTTCAAAATTATGGAAATGTTGTTAGTAAGGCTTGTGTATTACCAACAACAGGATTTTGAATGGTATTCTGAAACTGCTGACCATAAGCAGCACTGATTTGAAAACCACCATTGACATTGGGAATGTTAAATCCAGTTGGTTGAGTGAAATACTGACCAAAAGGTGATTGAAAATTTCCATATCCTCCACATCCTGAGTATTGGACCAGATTACTCATAGGAAGCTGAGGAGGAGCAAGGTTGGAATGTGTCACAAGGTTGACTAGATTTCCAAATCTAAAGTAACATACATCAGCTGTATGTCCAATATTCTTACTGATTTGGCACTGTGGTCTTCCAAGCTTATTCTTTCCTTTAAACTTGAACTTGTTTTTATCAAAACCACCAAGGTTTTCATACTGAGAATTAGAATCCTCTTGATTTCCAGGTTTAGAAAACAATTGATGATTACTTTGTCTAGTATCTCGAGATGAAACCACAGCACTAAAGACATTATTCAAGCACTCATTTGAGTTTTCAAACTCTGATTTTACATTATCATCAGAATTAGTAAGAGCATTGGCATTCTTGGCATTCGAATTCACAGTCAAATTATCAACATTGCATGAGGTCTTTGTATTTACTAGATTTGCAGTTGTAGAAAAATGTGAACTTAAATCTACAATAGCAACACTATTTTGATACTCAAGTCGATGCTCATAATAAAGAAGATGTTGTTTTACCTCTTCGAGTCCTAAAAGAATTGATCTTGTAGTCAAGTTTATAACTAGCATTTCATATTAGGATCCAAGACCTCCCAAAATGTAGGAAACTAGACCATATCCACCTCCTGCAATCAATTGATCAGCCATACTCTTCATTCTTAAATAGTATTCAAAGATACTCAAGGAACCTTTCTTTGTGTTTTGCAATTGAATCCTCATTTGCATTTGATTCATCTTGGACTTAGATGCAAAATTGAGTTCTAAGACTCGCCAAATTTTTCGTGAATATTTTAATCCAATAACAAGACTGGCAATGGATCGTGAAATTGCTGCAACAATCCAACCGAGAAGGAATTGATATTATAGGATCCACAATTGCTGCTCAAGTGAGAAATCTTTGAGTATTTCTTCATAAATTTCACATCGCAAAGCACTAACTTCTTCCATGAAAAAATGTTCTTCTTTCAAGACAAACTTATCCAGTTTGTGTCCTCGTAACAGTGCAAGAACTTGCGTTTTCCAAATTAAGTAATTTCTAGAATCTAATTGTAAAATTGAACTAGGAAACAGAGAGATTGTAACTAGATTCCTGCTTACCAAATCCATAGTTGCTCGATACTTTACTAAGTTAACATTTGGAATTACCGAAGCTGGAGTTTGATGATCACTTTGCAACTCATCCGCCATTGTTGTAGATGTTTTGCTTTGATACCAGGAGTGAGAGATATATTCACGAAAAAGAAAAGAAAACAATAGAGAAAGAGAGAGAGAGAGAGAGAGAGAGAGAGAAAGTTTATTTTTCTATATTGATTGATTAGAATGTTACAATCTACACTTTCAGACTATACAAGCTTATATATATATGAAGCTAATCTTTCCATTGTTTGCTAAAACAACACGTGATTGCATGACTGTTATAATAACTAACTAACTAACCAACTTACACGTGATAACATGAGCTGGCATATTAACAAACTACCAGTAATGGTTTTGATCATCATTGCCAGCATGGCAGTAGCATAGATAATAGTTGGCAAATACTCTAACATAAGTTGACGAAATTTATTAATTTTAGCTAAATTGCATAAAAGTGCAACTTTTTAAAAATTACTGGGTACCAATTGCACAAATTAATTGTAGAGATATCTATGTGAACAAATTTAATTTTAGAGGATACTAAAGTGCATTTAGACAAAAATATAAAACAACCAAAAAACAAACAAACAAACCTGATGATAGTAGATAAGCTTAATTCCTACTTAATTTTTTTTTTAAAGGACATGGTTTATTCGTTTTATGAAATTGTTTGGAAATCACAAGGAAAAATTAATAACCATGCTTCAAATCCATATATACTTTGTGCTAGATCTTTAGCCAAACAAAAAAACAAAAACAATAAATCAAACCTACCTGGTGCTAGTAGATAAGCTTAATTTTTTTGTTTTTTTGTTTTGTTTTTAAAGACATGGTATATAATTTTATGGGCGAAGTCAAATAGATAATATAAGGGACAATTTCATATACACCCCCTGACCTATAGTATAATTTCAAATACGACTTCGTGGTTTCGTATAATGCATAAACACCCCTTCTCCGTTAATAAAATCTGTTAAAATTAACGACAGAAGGGTAAATTGGTCTTTTAACAAATATAATTTTTTTTTTCTCACTAATACCTCTCTCTCTCTCTCTCTCTCTCTCTCTCTCTCTCTCTCTCTCTCTTATTTCTTTCTTATTTCTCTCCCTATTTTCCCCTAATCTCTCCCAGATTTTTTTTTCCTTCTCCTCTCTATTTCTCTCTTCTCTTCCGATTTCTCCCATTTTTTTTTTCTTCTCCTCCCTATTTCTCCTCTTCCGATTTCTCTCTTTTTCTTCTTCTTCTTCCTTTTTTTTTTGTTCCCTTTATGGTTTGTTTAGGTTGGGGGAAGAGGAAATAAGCCCCCATGAAAATCAGCAGCCCCACCTCAAATATTAATTAGAAAAAATTCAGTGGTGGAGAAAAGAAAGAGAAGAGAAAAAAAGAAAAAAAAAGAGAGAAATCTGGAGAAGAGAGGGAAAAAGAGAGAGAGAGAAACATAGGAGAGAAAGAGAGAGAGAGAGAGAGAAAGAAAAAATTAAAAGAGAGAGAGAGGGGAGGGAGAAGAGAGAGTAGTGAATAAAAAATATTTTAATTTTAATTTCAAATTTTCAATGGTAGAGAAAAGAAAGAGAAGAAAAAAAAAAAGAGAGAGAAATCTGGAGAAGAGAGGGAAAAAGAGAGAGAGAGAAACATAGGAGAGAGAGAGAAAGAAAAAATTAAAAGAGAGAGAGAGAGAGGGGAGGGAGAAGAGAGAGTAGTGAATAAAAAATATTTTTATTTTAATTTCAAATTTTCAGTAGTGGAGAAAAGAAAGAGAAGAGAAAAAAAAAAAAGAGAAATCTGGAGAAGAGAGGAAAAAAAGAGAGAGAGAAACATAGGAGAGAGAGAGAAAGAAAAAATTAAAAGAGAGAAAGGGATGAGAGAGAGAGAGGGGAGGGAGAAGAGAGAGTAGTGAATAAAAAATATTTTTATTTTAATTTCAAATTTTTTTTTTAAATTTTCAAAATTTATTATTATTTTATTCAATATAAGAGTATTTTGGACATTTTACCTTCTGACATGGACCTGACAATGACAGTGGTGTTAAGTCAGAACTCCATAAGGGGTGTTTATGCATTATACGAAATCACGAAGTCGTATTTGAAATTATACTATAAGTCAGGAGGTGTAAATGAAATTCTCCCTAATATAAAAGACAGGTTAATTTCTTCAGCAATCAATGGATTAAGCCAATATATTACTTCTGGTAAAATATCAAATATTATATCAATTAATATATGCATATGGTGGTATATATTTTCCTTAAGAAATAAAAGTTCAGTGAAAAAAGCAACAAATTTCTTCAAATGGTATTAACATATATATATATAATTTAATTAGCACTGAATTCTCCTCTTCGAGCTAAACAAAGTAGAAGAAGTTGATATATATATATATATATATATATATTGATATTGAAGAATAGATATTCGAACTTGGAATTATTGTCCAAGAAAATAGTAGATTTACTACTAAACTGTTCATATAAAAATGTTACAAAATAATTTATAGGCTATGTTTGGCATGTTTTTTGCCTCCCTATAAGAGTTTTATGAGAAAACTATTCTTTAATGATTTTGGTTAAAAAAAAAAATTTGGATGCTTAAAATATTTATTGAAAATTATCCTAACACTCCCAGAAATAGATTGTGAACTTTAAAAACTATTTCTAGCATGTCGAAAGCTATGCCAAATAGGATCCTAGTAGATTAAACTTTCTATATATAAATAAAAAAACATTACATTGTAAGAATTCAAATTAATCTTGTGTTCCAAGTATAATCTCAAACACCAGTGCTTCACGTTTTAAATTGTTTTCCAAAAACATATACTAAATGCTGTGCCATAGTAACGTGTATTGATATTATAGATTGATATATTCATATAACTTAAATATACATAGAAATAAGTAAATTTTAAAATAAATATGTAAATCAAAAAACAAATTAATTAAATATTATTAAAATATTGGATAATCCAATTTGATCACTCTAGTATTATTAATTCTCAAATTCATGACCCCATTTAAGGCAGTATTCGACAACACCTAAACATAAACTACCATCTAATTAAAAATTAAAGATGCATTGATGTGTCCCAAACTCACGTAAAAGCTATACCTTAAACATATATGTCCTTGGTAAATATTTTTTTGGGTACCGACGAACATATCTACTAGGTTTTACCGATGAATGGAACTATGTCTTCGGTAAATACTTTTCTTGACGCTCAATTGATGGCGAATTGGCCAACGAAATTTATTTTATCTCCAAAATCTCACTACTACAGAAAGAGGTCATATACGACATCCTTTAATTCTATATAAATGTCGGTGTTCCGAAATCACCGACATTGATCCACTAAAACGACGGTTATTAACTTTGGGAGTGATAAAGACGATGGGCCGTCACATAAAAAATGCATAAATGACGGTTCAGGAAAAACTGCCGTTGTTCTCGTAGGTTATAAACAACGGTTTCCTACTGAAACCGTCGTTTATAATGCCCCAAAACATGTGGATGTCACATGTCTTAGTTGTAAGCTATATACAACGGTTCCAATATGAACCGTCTTTTTTGCTCTATGTTATAAACGACGGTTTCCCACTTGAATTGTCATTTATAATGTCCCAAGACATGTGGATGCCACGTGTCTTGGTTTTAAACTATATACGACGGTTCTAGAGGGAACCATCATTTTTGTTTTATGATACGTGATGATAAGACGACGGTTCTGTAGACAAAACCATCGTATTTATTCAAAACGGCGTCATTTGAAGTAAAACAGCGATTTTTAATGGACTCGTCGTTTTTTTTTTTAAAACCAAGGGTAAAAATGACGGGCCTAGCTTTGGCCCAAAATATTTGNCATCGTTTTTACTCCTTCTTGATTGTAAAAAAATAAAAAACGACAAGCCTGGCTCTGGACCCGTCGTTTTTAACAAAAAACGTCGTTTTGGCTCTATGTTTTGTTTGTTACATGCCTTCTCCTCTCTCATTTTCCTTCATTTTTCCATAAACCCTAACACCCAAGTTGCCGCCGCCGTTGCTCCTCTTCTCCATTGTGGTCGGATTACTACTTTGTTTCACAAAATATTTGTGATTTTACAACCCAAAAACTTTAAGGTGAGTACTCGGCAATCTATTTAAATTGTTTTTAACAAATTGTGAATGCATTATTTTGTGAAAATGTTTGAACCCGTGCATTGGAAAGTTTGAATATTGAATATATTGTGTTCGTCTAGTTGTTAATTTGTATATGACGGGCCTAACCCGTGCATTAGAAAGTTCAAATATTGAATATAATGCATTATTTTGTTTGAATATTGAATCTATTTTATTAAATTAGTTGTTAAACCAGATAATATGTATGAACTACCCGTGCATATATTGTGCACACTTTGTATGAAAAATTGTATATGAGAGTTTTGGTTAAATTAGTAATTATGTAAAAGAGTTTAGTAATTAAAATTGTAATTTTTTGTAATTTTTTTAATTGAAAACATATTTTTAATTAAAATTTTATTAAAAATAAATATATTTAATATATATAAAAGCTGCTGAAAAAAAAAACATAAACGACAGGCCTATATGAGAACCAACTTTTATACATTGATTTATAAACGTCGGTTCCTAGTTACAAACTGTCATATTTAACATGCCACGTAGGATTAAATGCCATTGATATGAGCTACATAATCGGCGATTTTTGGTTCAAAACCGACGTCTATATGTTTGCCCTGTGGCGTCCAAGTGGCTTCGACATTGTTTTAAACTACGGATTGGTCCGTCGTCTTAAGTTTTTTAGAAATCTATTTTGAACCTTCGTATATGTTTTTGACTATATACAATGCCTGATTGCACGACGGTTTAGGTTCATCGTTTTAAACACTTATCACATCGGTATTTTTCCAACGTTTTTTATCCTATTTTCTAATGATGTCCTTTTGTGACAAATAGGCCATCGTTAGTGACCAAACGGATTTGTCGCTAAAACCTAATATCTCTTGTAGTGATAAAGTTCTTTGAAAAAATAGTTTTTAAATATCAATTTAAAAGCTCTAAATTCTACTTCTTTTCTTTTACTGTTCAAACCAGAAGAAAAGCTATACCAGAGTTTTAACTACCACCCCTAGTCCATAACTATCATCTCCAGCTCAAATCGCTAGAACTTTCTTTACTTTTTTTTCTAATGTTTTGTGAAAAATGAAGTTAAGATGTGCACATAATCCTACTAATGTAATTATGTTTACAACTGCAAATGCTTTACTTCTGTATGAGAGAGACGTAATTATAATTGAAATTTAGTGCCTAAATATTTATAAATTTTTTTTTTTAATAATTCAAATATTATTAATGTTCCGATACATATAAAAAGCATATATTCGTGTGTAACTACTTGGTCATTTTTATCAACAAAATACATAAATAAATAAAACTACCACTACGCCAAAAATTTTAATTGGCAACACCAAATGAGCGACGAACCTAAAAAATTGCGTTGTGAAAACTAATTGGTGACACAAATATAGTGTGTTGTCTTTATTTGAACAAAACAGCGACACAAAAACGTCACCAAAATGTGCGCGAAATTTCTTTTGCAACACGGGTTCGACAAACGTCACGAAAAATTTGGCGCGAAACATATTCGGTGACATGCATTCTACAAGTGTCGCAAAAAATATGCGCGCCAAATATATTTTTCGACACTAGCATTGTCATTACTATACATATAGCGACGCTAGCGTCGCCAATAATCAAATTTTTTTTTTAAGAAAAATCGACGTAATTTTATCTCTTGAACTAAAATTTATTATTTTAAATACAACTATATAATTATATATAATATAAATTATAAAATTCATAATATTCCAACTTAGCATACATAATTATTAATATTTCATGCATATTTTTATATGTATGTTTATATGTATGCATGAATTGATATAAACATATGTTTGTTCAGTATGCACTATATATATATATATATATATATATATTTATGTTTATATGATATCATATATGGTATATGATTGATTGTATATAATTACCAAAAATTGAATTGATAGTATATATATATATTAAAGTATATATAAAATTATATAAATTAAATATTTACTATTTAAATCTAAATTAACACAATACTATACATAATTTTTTTTCGTTTAAAACATTGACTTAATTTTATATTTTGAACCATAATTTATAATTATAAATATTATATTTAAAAAAAATTAATTGGGTATTGGCGACGCTAGCATCGCCAATACTATACATATAGCGACGCTAGCATCGCCAATAATCAACCTTTAGCGACACTAGCATTACCAATAATCATTTTTTCTTAAAATTAATTGGGTATTGGAGACTCTAGCGTCGCCAATAATCAAATGTTTTTTTTTGGTAGCGTCGCCAATAATATACATATAGCGNTACTATACATATAGCGACGCTAGTGTCACTAATAATCAATTTTTTTAAAAAAAATTAGGTATTGGTGACACTAGCGTCGCCAATAATAAACCTTTAGTGACACTAGCATCGCCAATAATCAATATTTTTTTTTTCTTTTAAAGAAAAATTGACGTAATTTTATCTCTTGAACTAAAAATTATCATTTTAAGACTTAAACTGTATATAAAAAAAATACAACTATATAATTATATAACATATAAATTATAAAATCCATAATATTCCAATTTAACATACATAATTATCAATACTTCATGCATATTTTTATATGTATGTTTATATGTATGCATGAATTGATATAAAATTATAATATTTAAATATTTAATAAATATCTTCAAGCTATCTAAATCTAAATTTTAAAAAGAATTGATGTCTAGCAACGCTAGCATCGCATTTTTCCATGAATATTTATGGCGGGATAAATTCTCACCAACCCAAATTTATGTCTCACTCTCCCCCCACTCCGCTCCCCCCCTTCTCAAACCAAGCCCACTGTCTAAAATTTTATTCCTCTCAAACTTTTACCGCCTTCGGACTCAAACCCAACCGCACTTTTCAAAAATACAAGTCGCTACCGCCGGACTTAAACCCAGGTGCATATGTCAAAAATACACGCCGCCGCTGATTTGAAATCCAAGTGCATTTTCATTTCAAACCAATCCATCCACCTCTTCGTACACACGCCGCCGGACTGTCGGGTTCATTTTCATTTACATTCCTGACTGATGGGTTCACAACTAGGCAAATATTGGTTTATGCTCCCTGATGATATAGCCAATGTAGAAAGGAGAAATCCCAATGAGCAAGAACTTAAAATTTTGCTTCGATTGAGAGATGCAGAAAATGGTCAACTATGGTTTTTTCGGTACTAGTCAAGGTACTATATACTACAATGGATTATTTGAGTTTTATTAAAACATCTGTAATTAATACCTTTTGTAGAGACCATTGGATGTTGTGTGTTGTTGANAAACCCAACCGCACTTTTCAAAAATACAAGTCGCTACCGCCGGACTTAAACCCAGGTGCATATGTCAAAAATACACGCCGCCGCTGATTTGAAATCCAAGTGCATTTTCATTTCAAACCAATCCATCCACCTCTTCGTACACACGCCGCCGGACTGTCAGGTTCATTTTCATTTACATTCCTGACTGATGGGTTCACAACTAGGCAAATATTGGTTTATGCTCCCTGATGATATAGCCAATGTAGAAAGGAGAAATCCCAATGAGCAAGAACTTAAAATTTTGCTTCGATTGAGAGATGCAGAAAATGGTCAACTATGGTTTTTTCCGTACTAGTCAAGGTACTATAAGTATTCTAATACTACAATGGATTATTTGAGTTTTATTAAAACATCTGTAATTAATACATTTTGTAGAGACCATTGGATGTTGTGTGTTGTTGACCCATACTTAGCAGTCGCATGGTTTCATGATGTGCTTTTGAAAAACAACCGTAAACGAATTGCTGACTTTAGGGGCTTGTTGGATAAGTAAGTGTGCATAATTAACTATATATGTGGATTGTTATTAATAAAATTTAATAATTAATATTTATTGCTGATATTATTTCTGGTGATACATATCATGTATGCATAATATATATATAAGACGTACTTATCTTGGAACTGTAGTTTTAAAAAATTGGTATAAATTAATTAGTGACGAATTTCGTCGCCAAAAATGGTATCAGCAATGAATAAGTTTTGCGAAAAATAGTCCATTGCCGTCACCATTTATGGTAAATTTTGACACAAAAAATAGGAATAACTGCGACGCTTGCGTTGCCGATTTGGTGGCAAAAATGCGCCGCCAACGTCGCCAATGTATTTCATTATCAGCAACGCTCCGCGTCGCTAAAAAACTTCTTATTTAGCGACTCATATTGTCCGTAGCGAATATTTTTCACTTTCTATGACACATATTTCCGCTACATAAAAATTTACATTGCCATTTACAAAGAGCGATGCTATTTTTGTGTCGCCTCTTGGGATTTTTGGCGTTTTGTACTTACATTTATCCTTTAATTTACTATTGTTGGATTAGAATAAAAACGGAGGACACAATTTTTATTTTTATTTTCTTTAGCAGCAGAGATTAAAACGAATTTCAATATTTACTTGTTACATTAAATAATAGAACAGCAATAAAAATGTCATGAGATATTGCATGATCTTCCACTCAGCATGACAGCAGTCAGCACTTAGAATTGATGGTTTCCAGATTCCATGGGTGCCAACTTTGAAAGTATAAAGAAATTTTTTAGAAACTTTTAATAATCCAAGTGGTTGAGTCCCTGCCTAGGAGTTCTAGATGGGTTTGTGAGGGCCTTAGCTTTTGGCCAAAATGATCAAGGTTTGAGTGCTTTCATCGTCTGGATCGGAAGTTCAATTTGTCAGTTGAACTAAACGTAAAGACGAAATATAGGCTGGCAGATTGGTCGACGCAGTGGATCCACCATTCGGAGTTGCAAGAGATATACCAACTTCTACTCCTCCAACCTTTTTTATTCACCAAAACAAAAGTGGTTGAGTCCCCCTTTCCGTCCATTCTCGTATAATCAATTGCAGTTCCTTTATATTTAATTAGTTAGTAAATATAAAGGAGAGTTGGAATTAACAATTCCCTTATTCATTGTACAGGTTCAAGAAAAACACAATTTTATATTTTTCTTGGCCTTTGCCAAACTATTTTCTTACTTAACATTATATATATATATATATATATATATATATATATATATTCCAGAGGCATTTTATTTATCATAAAAAAAACTAATACAGATTGTTAAGTCTCAAATTTCATCTCTTTAATTTTAATATTACAATTTTTTATTCCTTTCCCAGAATTAAATATATACATATATATATATATCCTAAACTCAACGAATAACATATATCCTTGTAGTTAATTAAAATAGGAATATTGTAATATGTAGCCTAATTATTCAATCCACTTTAAAGAAACAAATTAAATTATGTAAAAGTATAACGAAAATATAATAATGACAGTACGACTCTTTGAGAGGAAGAAAAAGATGTGGCAAGTGGAGGAGGGTAGCTTTTAAGTGGAAAATTAAAGAGGTGTACAAAATGTGTTTCAATTATATTCCCATACATTACCAACCCAATTTAGAAAAAAAGGGTCAATTTGGCAGTCGTGCACTAATACTCTCTTTCCTATATATATCCATTTACGCATTCCCCTAATTCCAACACAACCCGTTTCCTTTCTACTTCATTCAATTTCTTGATTGATTAATTGCATAGAGTTTTTTTTTTTTAAAAGAAAAAAGAAAAAAAGAAAAGAAATGGGTTCCACGAGTGCACAATCCCTAACACTAGCAATTGTAATTGCTTCAATGTTGGGAGGTTGCATAGCCAACAAGGGCTGGGGCTGGGGATATGGCTACAATTACAGCCACTGGGGCCATAGACATGTGTACCATCACCCCAACACCACCCAAGGCCCCGACAGAATCAATGTCGGCGACTCTGAAAACTGGCACTTCGGCTTCAACTACACCGAATGGGCTATCAACCATGGTCCTTTTTACCTCAACGATATTCTAGGTGAAATTAACGTTTTTATACGAAGTTTATTTCTTTTTTAATGCATGTTTTCGTCTCTGATAATTTAAATTAAATTTGCAGTTTTCAAGTTCGATGCACCGTCATCCAACAACACACATCCACACAGCGTTTACATGCTTCCGGACCTTGCCAGCTTCATAAACTGCGATTTCAGTCGGGCCAGGATGTTGGCTAGCACCACTCAAGGCGCCAACAAGGGGTTCGAGTTCAAGCTCAAGAGCTGGCAGCCTTACTACTTCGCTTGCGGCGAAAGCAATGGCTTCCACTGCACCAATGGTGGCATGAAGTTCCTGGTCATGCCCATGCTTCGTGGCTGGAATTTCTGATGAAATATTCAGTGAATATTACTAAAAAATATTAAAGAAATATTGTACGTAGCTGGTTTTAACAGTGCGTGCCTCTGCGTGCAATGCAGGCTTTTAGAGACTGCATGAAAAATAATCAATTTAGTCTGCATTTTTCCTTTTAGGGTGATAATCAAGTTTAATTACTTACGGTAGTGTTTTTGGATATCATTTTGGGGCAATATATGGTGAATAAAGTTTATATACATGTATACAAGAAATAAAATTTGTAATGATTCTAAAATTCCTGCATCAAGTATTGGGTGACTAATATTGTTCGAAATTGAATTAATGAATTCAATCGGGATGTTTTTATACTAAATATATGAGCTTGATCATGAAATCAACTATATGGAATTTAGATCCATCGTTCAATATTATATATTCTTCCTGTTTATGCTATGGTCCATTTATATATTTGTAATAGGTACATGAAAGTCATACGAATTGTACTGGAGGGGATTCTTCCATACTCATATTAATTAATACCACTAATAGATCACAATTCACTTAACAAATTAATTAATATTGTTTCTATGAGGCAATGTAATGGCAAAATCACTATTTTCCTCCCATAAAACGTTTACATTCGAACTCTTTACGTTCAAATGAAAAATAAATTTGCTTTTTTACATTTATTTTTTAGGATTTTTATCTCCCTAAAGTATGATTCTCACTTTGGTCTCTGAACCTTTTTTTTTTTTTTTCCTCATTTTAGTCCCTGAACTATATGTAAAGTCTTACATGTTTAGCTAAGGTGCATGCCACGTGCTCCTGTGAGTAAGAGGTAAGGTCGGTAATTTTTAGAGACCAAAGTGAGAAAATAAAATAGTTTAGGGATCAAAATGAAAATTATTATATAGTTTAGAGATCAACAATAATAAAAATCTAATAGTGATAAAAATTCAAACTGTTAAAAAATCAAATAGATTTAATGGTGAGATTTTTACATATAGCATTTAAGGATTAGTGAGGAAATAAAAATTGTTCAAAGACCAAAGTGAGAATCACCCTATAGTTTAATTAGCACTGATAGTGATATTAATCATATTTATATATGTAATCAAAATTAATAATATTAATAATTATTATATAATTAAATAAGGCAAGTTTACTTTGATATTCTAGATTTTTAAAGTTTTGCGGTTTTAAGTCTTTAATTTTTAAAAATAGTAATTTAGATTTTAATTTTTTTAATTTATTGCATGTTAAAATCTTCAGTTGACAAATAGATAGGTAATGGTTCGGCCACATGAACTTCATGTGATTCCACACTTCAATCCAATATATGAAAAAACTCCATCCCTCAATCTAGTCCACATGGATAAAATTGTTATTCATTTGTTTGTCAAATTGAGAGTTATACTGATCTATAATAAATTGAAAAATTAAAAGTTTAAATCACTATATTTGAAAGTTAAAAACCTAAATCATATATGAAAATTAAAAGCCTAAATTATAAAACTTTCAAAATTCAAAATATCATAGCTCAATTAATCCAAAAAAGAATAATAATAACATGGTCTAGGTATTTTTTTTAACAATAATATAACAAGACAAACAAATGGATTAATAAATTGATGTTCCTTTTTGACTGTTGAGGGAATTGAATCTAGGATCTTGCATGTTGAAGGATTCGATATTACCATCGGACTGTCTCCAGAGGGATAGATGTTTCGTAGCAGCATCCAATATTTATAAAGATTTTCAAATAATTAACCAAAACAAAAAAAAGTTTTCAAATTAAAGAAAAAAATAAAGCATTAATATTTAGATTATAAATTTATCACTTAAAGCTGTTTTAAAAATAATATTCTATTTTAAATATTTGCATTTTTTTTTTGAAAAAGATATTTGCATTTTAATATTTTCTAATTTGAACATCATGTAAACTGACATCTGCCAATAATTTTGATTGAACCAAAATGCAATAGAACGCAAGTTAAAACGCATTAATTTGAAGATTCTGTAATTCTCCAAACTTAGGATGCTAAATTGTTAAATCGAGCAAAATCTATCAGCCTTCTTTGTAGTTTAAAATTGAAATTTTGAGCGAAATTTTTTTTTTTTTAAGTTATCGGTATTATTTTCTATTTCTAAAAAAAATGATAAAATTTTTATAATTTCTATTGAATTTTAGATATTTTTTTGATATTTTAGAAATATTTCCGTTAAAATTTCCATGTTAATTCTTTTATAATTTTATTAAAATTTTCATATTTTTTTAAAAAAAATTTCAAAATATCTGTGAAAATTTCAAAAATATCTATAAAAATTTTAAACATATTAATTATTATTTTTATAAAAAAATATTATGGATTTTTATAAAATATTAAAATATTATATATTTTTAATATTATATCAAATATATCAATGAATTAAACTGGTTCATTTAGATAATAAGGAAAAAAGTTCTGATAAAAAATTACTCTATATGTAGAATATGAGGTTATAAATGTTCCAAGAGTGATCGCTGAAAAAATAGGTTCTAGTAGTGTTGATTTTTTTAGAAAGGTTATGAGATAACCAATTAAAAAAATTTGTGCTTCAGCCCTTTTTAGAAGTATATGTTCATAATTTTAAACTATTAATAGTAACTCTCTCAAGCGATGACATCAATGAATATTCTTGTGAAACTATAAATAGTTACGAAAGAGTCACCAATTCAACAAATATTGAGTCTATTTAGCGGTAAGAGTATTACACTAATGCAATGCAAGATAAAGATTCTAAAAGTAGATAAGGTAGGCCTAGAATTGGTGTTGTAAAACAAATTATACATGTAGTGAAAAATATACAATAGAAATGTCACAGCAAAAAAATAAACTTTTTAAGATAAGTATAACTCTTATTCAATTGATACTTATAGAATGACATCAAGTAAGAATTTATGTATATATTCTCAAGCTCAACCATCAACATACAACAATTATGCATAGAACAACTAATATCATATCCATATCATGACTATCAACAAAGAAAATTAAATGTAATGTTATATCTATATGGTTGGCATATTAACAATTACATACAAAATTAATCAAGAAAATATATTTTTTATCAATATATTTCTCAATACACTATTAAAAATTAGTATAAGAAAGTGAGCGAAAAATTTTAACAACCAATAAATTCTATATGGTATTGAATAATATTTAAGTAATTATATATTTTTATTATTATTATAATTAATGAATAATTTATTACTTAATATATTATTTTTTATTATTGTCAGCAAATATTATATATCTTTTAATATGAAAAATTTAATTTTTACTCAATATATTTTTAATTTTTATATTTAAATTGATAAAATATTAAATAAATAAATATATTTTAAAATTTCAATAAAAAAAATTTATTATTTTATCAATTTTTATAATATTTTTAATATTTATATCGATGTGGATATTACGTCAATATTTATATCAATACTTTTATATTTTTTACTTTCGATATTTAGGTAGATATTGATGTTTTCATCTTGGTTGGATCAATATACAATGAGCTTATAGTTTTGGAGTGATTAGCAGTTATAAAGAATAGGTAGGTCTAAGACTCTACTCTAACGGAGGAAGAGAGAGATGAGCGTATACGGAGGAGATAGCTGGGGAAGAGAAGCGCAGCAGAGGAAGAGAAGGCTGGACGATCTGGTCTTCGATGGCCTCGACGCCTCTTCCTACAACAAGCTCTCCAATGGCAAGTTTGCTTGCCTTCTTTGCCCTCACAGTCCCGTCCTCGATTCCCCTCTCATGCTCTCTGTATGCACCACTCTCTCTCTCTCTCTTCCTTCAATTTCATATGTTTGATTCTTTTGAATTATTAGTTTTAAACTATTTATTGATTTGCTCTAAATGAATTTCAACAAATTTCAGGAAGCGTAATTATGAGTGCAGAATAGAGTTAATTACTGTATATTAGAAGGTGGGGAAGACATAGTTTAACGTTGTCTAGATGTTTTGCTGGAGCATGTTCTGTCATCTTGTTTTGTTTATTTGTAACATATAGGATAAAATTACAGTTTGTCAATCTGAAGTTATACACCAATTTGAAGAATAATTATACCCAATTGTCAAAATTCCTCCTCGAGTCCAAATTAGACCTGAATTCTATTTGGATAATGTTTATGTGATCTTATCAAGAGGTAATAATCTATAGCAACAAAGAGTGGTTTATAAAATTAGCACTCAGAAGAGGTAGTAGTTCCTTGTATTCTATTGGAAATCTGTATTCTTCATCGTAGTACCTGAATTGAATAATCCTAGAACAATAAATAACAGCATATCTATGGCAGGAAGTCATAGTTACTGTTTTTGAAGGATTTATTACAGCTGAAACTCTAAGATAGTGAAATGCATTTAAATTGTGAGAGGGGAAGACTTTAATTTAGGGTGAGACACTGCTGCAATTCAAACTTTAGTGTATGTTATAAGAGGGAAAAATGTAAACTTAGTCTTGAACACATAAATTTGTTTGCGCAAAATAGAAAGAAATGAAATTTAAACTTCAACTGGGGATAACCAAGTTTGGTTCTTGTGAAATTATCTGTTTCTTTATACTTCAGAATATATTCATAAGGTAGGACATGTAATCTTCACCATCATGTATAACTTCGATTTTTGTTGTGTTGTATTGAGGCTTTCCTGTGCATATGATTTTTTTCATGATTCTGTTTCTTGTTTGCTAAAATAAATCTTTTGGCACAGATGCATTGCAAGGGATCACGCCACTGCGCTGCTGAGTCCAGGCTGAAGGAAAGAGAACAAGCAAGACAAAATGAGATGAACAAGAGAATAGCCTTGTCTGACTCCTCTGGTGGCGCTGCTAAATCTAGGACCTGCAACCAAAAAATTGAATCAGGAAGTAAGCCATTAATTGGACGGGCGTTGAAAGCTGCTTCTGAAATATTCACCCACAGAGATTCTCCAAGGGAGTTCAAAAACGAAAACCGTCATTTGGAATCGAATGTGAATAGTGTTACTTATGGAGCTTCTGATTCAAATACAAAAAGCTCATTTCCTGATATGGAAGCATCCAAAATGGTGGTTGCACAGCGGCATTTGGATTACCGGGAACGTAGAGAAAGAGAGCTTAAGTTTACAGCTGCAGGATGGAAGCGTGATTGTCATGGGAAATGGTACAAAGATGGAAACGTGAGATTTTTTATTATCAATGCTCTTAAGCATGCTGATGGCTTTGAGCTTCTAAAGATCAATGAACATATCCAAAATATATAGTAGCCATTTATGCCTATTATTTTCTTGCAGGTTGAGTTTGACTCTGATGAAGAAGATCCAAATATCTGTCTTGGTTGACAATTCTGACAATAATAATACTGGTAGACTATTCAACTTAACTTGACATCCAAAATGAGTTCTTTACTCTAACAACTTCTACCAGAGACTTGGCATCAGTATCAACCTTCACAAAGTAGCAAAGTTTCGGCATTGAGTTAATTTTTGATGAGGCATAATTGAAACTTGCAGGATTTGGTGTCAATGAATTGTGCTTTGGAGGTGTAGACTGTGTATTGAATACATATAAATTCAACTTTGTCAGGCTGCAGCGACTATTATTTGAAACTGCAATTAAGGAGCCGTTTTGACCAGTTTAAGCATTGGAGTATCTGTTGTTCAATGTGTTTCAAAATGGTGTTGGTATCATCTATGTTGCATCTCAAACTCTCTCTTATGTACAGTGTTGACTAAAATGATTATTAACACTTGGTTTTCTGCAAGTGCAAAACTTGTTTATATATCCTGAGCAAGGTAGGGAGAAAGCGAACCTTCCAGAACAGCACATATGATTTTGGCGATCAAAGTTGAAATGATTATCTGAGTTTGAATCCAAACTTATAAGGAGAAAAAAAAATAAAAAATAAAAAAAATAGAGAAACAGAATACAATCATATATATTATCATTGGCAAGCCCAGTTTTTTTTTTAAACATACTAATAAACGGTCCAAGGATATTGTTGTGGGTCTGTGGATTGGATTATCAAAAGATACTGACTCTTTATTTTTATGGCTTGGTCATGGAATGTAAAGATTTTTTATTTTTTTTTGGTGAATATGGAATATAAAGAATTAAATAATCACTGCTAAAGAAAGCAATAAAATTCTATGGTTCTTTTTTTTTTTTTTTTTTGGGTTGAATAAAAAACAAGTCTTCTAATATTTTTGACTTTAGGCTTTACATGGGACCTTNTTTTTTATTTTTTTTGGTGAATATGGAATATAAAGAATTAAATAATCACTGCTAAAGAAAGCAATAAAATTCTATGGTTCTTTTTNTTCTTTTTTTTTTTTTTTTTTTGGGTTGAATAAAAAACAAGTCTTCTAATATTTTTGACTTTAGGCTTTACATGGGACCTTCCAAAGCAATAGCAAAATATACTAAAATTCAGGACCACAATTCTCAGACTCATTTTAATAGTTATGTAGTTTTCTACCACTAAGCTATAAGGTGGTAAGTTGCTGATGGTCTTGCTAACCTTTTAGTTATACTTGCAGTTTAGGTGTTCACCTTTTTGATAGTCCTCGTGCAGAGATTGGAGAACTAGTTTTTGCGGTTTGTTTAGGGGCTTATTCCTCTTTTGTAGTTTTTCTCTTTCTTGGAGGGTAAAAAAAAACTAAGAAATGCATTAATAAATTTGAAGGAGTGGGTCCGTTTTAATGTTTTCTAAAAACACAATGAAATGAATGAATCTCCAAGAATAGATTGGTAACATGGTGGACATGATGAGGCAAATGTACAATTTGCAATCGAAAAAAATAGTGTTAGAAAGAAATACACATTCCGAGGGGGTTCAAAAAATCGATGGAAAATCTTGTAGGTTTTGTTGACTGTTAGGAAAATGGTTGATTCATGATTCATGGACCATGGACCATTTTTGTGAAAAGAGGTAGATAGACATTGTATTTGTACCACCTTGCCCTCTGGTCTCTTAAATTGTAGTTGGCTTTTTCACTTAATTCGAGAACCATGTATCCGCATGTTGATGCAACATGAGCTTCCAATGTATGTTGCTTCACCTTAGCCTAACACCCACGTTTAATTCTATGATGCCAAAATTAGCTTCTTTGTCTACGTGGTATTTCTCCACTTTCCAGCTCTATTAATTATGAACCCATTTACCCACACACCCCAAAATGGAAAAAAAAAAAAAAAAAAAAAAAAAAAAAAAAAAAAAAAAAAAAAGGAGTCAAAATGTAATTATAAGTTCCTAATTATATTTCTTAAAGGTGTCATGGCCTTAACAGTTGAATAAAGTGTTTTTGAAAGAATTGCATGACCCATTTATTGATTTCCCCAGCTAAGAAATTTTATGAGCAATGAATATTTCATATATCAATTTCCTTTATCAAATGATAGAATTGGATTTCTTTTTTTTTTTTGGAAATGGGGATTTAAACTCACGAATATAATCTAAGTAGATATTACTTTTGCCACTTGGATTTCTTACCAGAATGACAATATATTGAATTTAAAAGGGGCTAACAAATAAACAAAATATGCCTATAAAAATAAATACAAATATAAAAGTAACTCTATCAAATGATCATGTGTTTACATGATTTCTGAAATGTTGCTTCGGACTTTTGTAACACAAAAATAGCTTTTAAAAATATTTGGACAATTTTATAAAAAAGTTTAAAATCAAAATTTAACCTAAGTGTATTTTCTCACCTTTCTTTTTTGGAAAAGTAGAATAAAAAAATTAACACAAAATATCTAAAAGAGTTCTTCGGTTTTGCTGTTATATATGCTTTTGGTAATTTGCTGTATATGCTTGGTTTGTGAATGTATATGAGTTCTGAGTCTTACACGTATGGTTAGTAAAATGGGGCCCAGTTAGATAGGAATTGGAGGGTGATCATCAAATTCAAAGGGGATGGGACTCGCTCACATTGATGGTGGTGGTAGTGATGGAATCATGGCAATATGGTTGATTTCCTAAAATCATGGCTGAAAAAATCACCGGTATAATTTTCATCAAAAAATATTATATATTTTTTAATATTTTTACAATATTTTTTTTAAAATTTATAATTTTATCAAAAATTTATAATTTATATAAAAAAAATTAAAATATCTATGTCAACTTTCATTAAAATTTTGAAAATAATTGTTATTTTTTTAACATATAAAATTATAATATTTTTTAATTACAAAATTTTTTAAAATAATATGCTTTCAAATGTTACTACATCTACGAGCATACATGTTTTTTAAATTATAATTTTTTTTTATTTTTTAAATTATAATTATTGTTTTACATTTTTTTTATTTTTTTTAATTGTTATATCATTTTTTTGAATTTGTTGCGCAAAAATAGATTAGTAATAGACCATGAGTTAATTTTATCATTTGGAAAGTATTGTGCAAAAGAAAAATATAAACTTTTGGTGTACAGCGTAATAATATCAATATTGATAAATATATGTAATATTAAATCAATATGGTTGGCATATTAATAATTATATAAAAAAAAATTAATAAAATGTGTTAATCAATATTTTCCTCAATATGAGAGTGAAAATATCAACCATCAAAAAATTATATGGGTGTTGAGTTATATTTAAGTAATTATATATTTGTATTATAATTCTAATTAATAAATAATTCATCATTTAATAATATTATTTTTGTTACTGTTAACTGATGTTATATGTCTTTTGATTATGAAAAATATGATTTCCATTGAATTGCTTTTTAAATTTTATGGTTAAATTGATAACATATTTATTAAAAAAGCATATTATGAAGTTGTTTTTTTAGAACTTACATACTTTTTTTTATAAATTTTTGTTATTTTTTTTAAATTTTTATCGATGTCGATATTTCCATTGATATTTTTATATTTTTAACTTTCAATATTTTCGTCAATAGTGATATTTCTATTTTTTTTTTCTAAAATACACTTCAATTCAATGCATGATGTTTTGAGTTGGGTGGCCTTTAATCAAATATTAATGAGAGGTTGGTCGTGGTAGTGACTAATTGATGAATTTGGATCGCTCTTTATTTCTTGACTTAATAGCACATCTATATAAACATGCAATAAAAGAAAAGCACTTTGAATTTAAATTTTAAAGGAAAAATAAAATAAAAATAAAAATAACCTCGAAGTTCCATTCCAATTGTATCAATTTGTGTAACCTAAGGTGGTATCTCAATCAGGCATATTTTTTAATTTAGCTTTTAAGGTAAGGAAAAAAAGAAAAAGAAAACCCTTGACGTTCCAATTATATCAAATTGTTTAGTGAAACAATTATATCAAATTTATGCAAGGCTAACAATTAAAAAAAATAAAAATAAACTCTTATTGCTTTAGATCTTGATTTATATAGAATATGTAAATGTAATTAAGACCCAAAATAAAAATATGTAATTGTAGTCAGAACTTGGAAATAACGTTTAGAACTGTGAACAAAAAAAAGTAACCCCACATCCCTTCTTATAAAGCCCCCTAACAAAACAAAACCTCATAAATCCAAATTAATTTATTGTTAATGTTGTTGCATTTCTTACCACTTACAAACCACTGAAAAGTAATCAATAATTGAACAATTCATTGTAAGTTTTTAAACATTTACCTATAAAAAAATAACAAATGATGGTAAGAAGAAGTTCACAATTTGTTTTATTGATTCAATGATTAATTGTAACTAATATTAGGATTAAAGTATGGTGGTCCGCATTTATTTTACAATAAATTTATTTATTTATTTTTATCAAACTTTATTATTATTATTTTATTTTTTACACGTTAAATTTGGGTTGTTAAGAAAAATAATGATCTACTTTTGATTAGTTATATTTTTCAAAAGAATAGTAATCATCTTTTTTTTTTCTTTTCTTTTTTTTGTAAAGTGAATAGTAATCATCTTGGTACAAAGTAAACTATGGAAATTTCAGAAAGCCTAGTAAATGAACTCAAAAACCTTGAAGTTAGTTTTCCCATAACATTGAAATTTAACACATTGTCATGTTAATTTGAACTGTCCTAAAAAGACTATATATATATATATATATATATATATATATATGTTTTCATTTTGTTGTTGCTTATTGAGTAGGGAACAAAACAGTTTATCATCATCTTTGCAATTTAATATCCTAATTAATTGAATGTATATATATATTTTTAAGAGGAAAATTAAAACTTATTATTATGAAGGACAAAATGCCATCCATGTTTTTTAAAGTAACTCTATATATTGACTAAAAGTTCCAAGAATTTTTTTTGCCGGGCTCATTTGGTAATGTATTTATTTATTATTTACTTTTAATAATAAAATTTATTTATAAAAATTAAAATATATTTGATAATCATTTGTATTTTATAAAAAAAATAATTTAATTTTCTTCCAAAAATTAAAACACAGAAAATAGTAGTTTTCATTTCAATTTTGTTTTTTTTCTTATTCTCAACAACATAAGAATCCAAAAACTGTCCAAACAGTAGGGGTGTGCAAAAAAACCGACTAACTGATTCAAACAACCGATTTAATCAAATCCAACATATTTGGATCAGTTATTTTAGTGTAATCGGATTGGATCGGTTTTGAAATATCAAAAATCGAAGGTCGGTTCACCTCGATTCGGAGTGTTAAAAACCGACCAAAACCGATCAAATCCGAACCGACCACTTTTTTTTTTTACAAAACATATGGCAATTAATTTAATATTATTAGTATGTAGGCTTTGTTATATTAGCTTAAATTTAGAGTTGGATTACTCGATTATTGTATTAGTATAGTAATTTTGTTTTGTTTTGTTTTGTTTTAGTTTAATATGTTTATTTGTTATGTTATTTTTTTAATTATTTATGTGTTAGGTTTTGAAAAAAATATTTTTTTTATGGATTACTTAGTGGGTACTTTATGTGTTAGATTTTGAAAAAAAAAACATAATTTTTTAAACAAAATTTAAGCACAAAAAATAGCTCAAAAATTAAATTTTAAAAATCTAAAAAAATTAAATAAATTTGGAGCAAAACTGATTAACCAAACCAATCCAATCCAATTAGATTGGATTTAATGTATAAATTGGATCGTATCTGATTAAAAAAAAAAAAGATCACTAATTGGATCGGATTGGTTATTTCCAAAATAAATCGGATCGTAACCGATGCACACCCCTACCAAACGGGATAATAAATTCAAGTTCGTCCTAACGAAGCTAGGACACCGAATTATCCAATTGAAACTAGGACTCCACACTGTCTAGACATGACCAAGACCCATAACTTCTTTGGCAAGGCTAGGACCTAGGAGCGTCTAAACAGGCAAGAATCGGGGACCTTCTAAACAAAGCTAAAATCTAAGACTGTCTGGACGGAGCTAGAATTTGAATTTTTCCAAATGAGGCCAAAACTCCAAACCGTCTGATGAGGCTGAGACCTCGAACTTTCCAAATGAAACTAGAATGCGGAACTGAATACCAAAATAGGTTAAAGTTCCATAGTGATCATAGACTAAGCATAGTAAATAAAGTTGAACTTGAAATCTTAAAAACGACTTGACTAGAATTTTTGTAAGAGGCTCAATAAACAAGTTTGATGTTCTGACATTTATTGGATATGCATGTGTAAATTTCATTGATAAAGTTTTTTAAAATATATAAAATTTAAGGGAAAAAATCGAAAAACAAAAACATTTAATAGGCTTAAATTATTTTTTTGAGAAAATTAAAAATAACAATATTAAAAAATAAAAATAAATAAATAACAAGTAATTATTAAGTGATGAGGGACCCATAATTATATTTACTGGGCACTAGCAGAGCAGGTAGGTGATCAATGCACCTTATACAGTTAAGTGCATTGATTATGGATTAAATAGTAATTAATAGTGGTCAAATTTGTGGGATGTTAAAAACACACTGATGAGAAAGAGAAGGTGTTTATTCCCTCCCAATGACATTTTAGTGGGGAACCCACTTATTGAATTACAATGATGAGAGAGAATTGGGGCAAAGAAATATTTCGAACATTTCCACTTTGATTGAATAATTTTGAGGACGCTTTAAGAAACAACAAAGGTGAAGTGAACAGAGAACTAAGATTAAAGGGCTGGTGGGAATTTCTATGAGATACTGCAATTTTTATTTTATTTTTTCTTTTTAATTATAAATTAAAGGAAAAATAATTTTCATTCAAATCGAAATTTAAATTTTGAATTTGAAAGTGTATTGTCCATGATTTTACTATTAGATTACACATTTCAGATTTTTAATTTTTTTTAAATAAATTTAATAGTAAATTAATTTTAAATGTGCTTTTCACATGTTGAATTTTAACAACATCTTATATGGCAACTGACGTTATTCATATTCATTACTACATTCAAAAATAAATTATAAAATTTTAAGAAATTCAATTAACTTATAAGATCTTTATTTGTATTTAACTGTCTTAAATATTATCCTGCCAAATACATTTACCTTATATATTACTTTGCATTTATAAAAGGAAAAAAAAAAAGAAAAAAGCACTTTGCAATATATATATAAGTTCGGTTATATAAATATTTGATATTTTTTTATGATTAATAGAATATATGTTTTTGCCCGGATAATTTGTAAAACATTTATTTATTGGATATATGTTAAATTATGGGTGAGAGATTAATTCTTTTTATCTCTAGACCTACTTGAACCACAATATGAAAAATTAAGACTACGTTTAGGAGTCTTAAAACTGATTATGAATCAATCAAAAGCTAATTTAAGTGTTTGGTGAAATATGAAAATCTAACTCTTCAAAAACTAAAGCGTACGTTTTAGAAGCTGATTTTGAGATTATAATTTTGAAATATGAATCAATCAATAGCAAAATGAAAGCTTTTTAGATTATAATTTTAGCTTATCTCATTAACTATTACTTAAATACCAATTTTGACTCTTATTAGTTATTAATAAAGCTTATTTTTCCATTTCTAGTTTATAATAAATAAGCTTGGATAATTAAATATTATTAATAAATATTTAATATAAGAATATTTTTTACAATATTATTATAGTAATTAATATTACCGAGGAGATAATAATAAACAATGGTTTGTTTAATCATTATATATAGTTACAGTAATTAAATATTATTATTCACCAAACACTTAAATGTTTATTTCAAAATCTAAAACAATTTTAAAGCACTTGTTTATTAAACATATTGATTGTTTAGCTAAAGCTGATTCTTTGAAAAGCTATAGTAATACCAACTCAAGCATAAACACCAATGGACCATTGCTGCTGTTTCAAAAAAGAAAAGAAAAAAGAAGCACTTTGTTAATTAATGGTACTTAATATATCACATTATTTGATATTCAATATTTGATAAACAAATTGATGGCCACTAATTACAATGAAGAAAAAAAATCTTCTAAATTCCAGATGATGGCGGAAGTGATTCATTATTTCATGGATAAAACCGGTCCTACCCGCTTTATGTTCTTTTGACTTTGTCTGTAAGAATTCTAAGAAATTATTCACCAATTAATAATAATAATAATCAAACTAAATTACTTGTAAAGTCTAGAAGAACTGCATCAACTAGGTTAATACGCTCTCATCCATCAAGCTAAACAAGCAAGCTTATTAAAAATAAGAAAATAATGTAACATGATCTGGAAATAAAAAAATATAATCGATTGGACCTCTTTATAACATGTCTGAAAAAAACTTTAATGGAGTGAAAAAAAAAGAGAGTATCCAGATAACCACAACAAAAACATAAAAAATTAAACAAATCGATATCTCTCCTAACCATACAGATCGTCATGATACATAGAAGCACAAAAAGAAAGAATGGGAGACCACCAAACTTCATGCGAAATACCCAAAGCGTGCTTTGAAAGAATATCGTCATTATATTACATTCTTCGTAAATGTGAAAAACCTGAAACTAAATGCTCGCAATAAAATCCAAACATAAGGATCACCGTGATTGAAATCTCCAAAGAATTGGGCCATAACAATTTTTCAGCAACTACACTACATGGGTTGAATTACTTTCCAGCCAAATGTGATGCCAAGCTATAACCTTAGCACACTCAAAGGCATGCATGATAGTCATCAACTCAACTTCAAAGGCATACATTTCACCAAAAGGCACAATGAAGCAACCTTTAACAAAATTTCTATGATTTTTTAACACTTCGCCACCTTCACAAGACCCGTATTGCCTCGGGCTACTCTATCTATATTAACTTTAATCTAATTCGTCTTGGAAAAACTCCAAAGCACAGAAATAATTTTTGGAGCCTTCGAGAAACAAGCTCCAACACCAAGCTGTCGAGCAATAAGCAAATCTTGTGCAGAGTTATACATCTAGTCAGTTTGTTTTAAATTTGCAAATTTAATAGAGCCGGAAATAAAATTGAAGGCTTGTGAAATCGGAATAAAAACTCCTACATGTAGGCTTCTATTTCTTGCAAACCACACCAGCAATCCAAAGATTAAAAATATGAGAACTCTATTTCACTCTACTTGCAGCCATGAAGAGCTATAAAATTGTTCCCAAAGTGAACATTTTAGTATCAAAGGAGCTTCCAATAAAGTCCCAAACAGCATTAGCATAAAAACATTGCAGAAAAATATGATTCAAATCCTCCACAACAGCTTCACAAAGATGACACCAAGACACCAAGCAAATACCTCTCCTAACTAGAGCAAAATCCATTGGAATTAATTGCTGAAACAAACGCCAACTAAAAATACTCTTTGAAAGAGATATAAATTGCTTCCAAAGAACCTTCTTCCAACCACTAACCACTAAGGAATAGAAGAAATGAGAATACACATCTTTACAGCTAATATTCCTGGTTTTGGAAAATTGTCAAACCAAACTATCAAGCTCTGAAGATGACACTTTGATAAAAACAACAACAACAATAATGATAACGATAACGATAATAATTATAATAATAATCATCATCATCGAAACAAAGAGCAAAAAGTAATTTTAGAACTCTAGAATCTCAACTAGGTTGGCACTCTCAAATATCAAACCACCCTCTGGCAAAAAACATTAATAAGAAAAAAAAATACAAAAAAGTTTGGATCCTGAAATTACAGACTTCTACCGGCCTCTTGAAAACCTACTACCGTTAAAACTCCAAAGGAAAAAATGGTAGCAGAAAAAAGAGTACCGATGATAAAAGCAACAAATACATACCGAATTCAAAAGGAACCCAAAAACAATCAAACATAAAAAAAAAAAAAAAAAAAAAAAAAAAAAAAAAAAAAAAAAAAAAAAAAAAACAAAAAAAAAAAAAAAAAAAAAAAAAAAACAAGCTAAATAAATCTATAAGTATGTAACCCAGAAAGGTCATCCACATAAGTTGAAGAACATAAAATCAGAAGAGCATAAGTTCAAAACTCTCCGTCAATAACAAAACCATTCTTAGACAAAATATCGGCCACTCAGTTACCCTTTCTGTAGATGTGTGTAATAAGAAACTGTATAGACTAAACATAATGTTCACAATTAATCATTTGAGCCCTAAACTTCCAAGGATAACTCTCTAAAGATGCTGAAAATAACTCCACAACAAAGAAAAATTCACATTCTAACCATATTATGTCCCAGAAAAATCGTTGAGCCTTCTCTACAGCATAAAGCGTTGCATCCAACTCTACCTCAAAAGAAGAAGCTTGACCCAAATGAATAGAAAAACAACCATGGACAAAGCTTCTAAATTTATGAAAAATACTCCCACCTCCAGCAAACCTAGGAGCACCCATGGAAGTCTTATATGTGTTAATTTTAATCTAATTTTGAGAAGGTAAAGACCAATACTCATGAATAACCACCAGAGCCTTTTGCAACACCTACTGCACCCCAACTGTTATCAAAATGGCTAAATCTGAAACTAAATTATACATTGCACCTTTTTGCATCCAACCGACCTCCTATATAATAGAAAAAACCAAAACAAAAGCTTTTGAAATTGGGACAAAACCCCTTTATGCATTGTTGATTCCTAACATCTAAATAATAGAAAAAAAAAATATGCATAATAGTAGCTCTGAACATATTAGCAAACTAAGGACTTAACACAACTTAACAAACATAAGAAAACAAAGCATGTGGAGAATCAAAATAACCTATAGCAACACCAAACCTCACAGCCACAAAATCCAAATAGCCCTAGCATAAGGATAAACACAAAAGGATGAGAAATTGTCTCATGAGCCGCCTGCAAAGGTGACACCTTGAAGCCAAAGCAAAACCACTACGACACAAAAGCCATATCAACCGACACTTTAATTCTAAAAAGCCTCGAATAGAAAAAAAGACCTCGAAGGAGGAACATAAAAGACCAATAAACATTTGTTCCAGATAGACATAAAACAGTAGAAAACAAAGAAGCATACTTCGACTTACAAGTAACCTAACCATCAAGAGTATAAGGCCAAAGTAACCTATCAGACTCAAACTTTGAAACCTGAACCTTTTTAATTTGTGCTACTAGCTCAAGATAAGTCAAAGCAAACACCGAGGGCAAAGCCCAATTAAAATCGTTGTCCAACTAATCTCTCGGATCCTAAACAATTGCTCTAACATTGACATCTGAGATCAATGGCTCACCCATCCAACTATCACACCAAAATAATAATTGAGACTCCTGACCAATGATCCATAGGCAAGAATAAAAAATGACATGTTACATCTCCCTAATGACCGGCCAAACAGATGAACTGATGTAGCATCGCCTGTCAATTTTGCCTATAAACTATGACCTCCGAAAAACATAGACAAAAAAAATATCAGTCAAAACCTTTCATGCAAACTTTCTAACCAAAGCCTGATTAAACTTAACTAATTTTTTTATCCCAATTTTCCAAAAAACCGAGAAAAGCAACAATTAACACATTTTGCAATAACAAACTTACGCACCAAAATAGAACTCGACCATACAAAATTATGAATAGCAGCATTCAAATTGTTCAAGAATCCAATAGGCCACTTGTACATTGAAAAAGAATAAACAAAGGAAAAATTACCACATAAGTAGTAAGAACAACAGCAACAACAATTCTATGAAATTTGACTGCTATTTTTATAATTCTTATCATGGAATAAAAAATCCACGTCAAAACAAAATGAATATTATAAAAATAAAAAGTTAATATATATATATAAAGGAAATCAGTACCTCACTAGTATTAAGAACAATATAAAAGTAATAAAATTAGCAAATAAAAAAGATGATTATTTGAGAATTACAATAGTTGTGAATTCCCTTTTTGTTACAAGCACTTTCATATTAAATTTCAGTTTTTTATGTTGTTTTTATTTTAAGGTTTGAAGGTTCTTTTCTAACCAAACCAAACCAAACAACATATTAGAAAAAAGAGAAAAAGAAAAGAAGGAGATGATCAAGAACCCAGTCAAAGACTCACTCAATCCGATATAGTTTTTGACTTAAATTCGTTTTTTTTTTTTTTTTTTTTTTTTTTTTTTTTTTTTNAAAGCATAAAATTTCTACAGCACTTTCATATTTTTATATTTTTATGTTATATTAATATTTTTTTCCATCATAAAAGTATAAGGTCCTGTTTGGAAAGTGTTAGAGAAACTTATTCCAAATTTTCTGGCATTTTCTTTAGTGTTTTGTTCGTAATAGAAGTTTGGGATTCACAAATAATTAAATTAAAATGAGGATAATTTGTCTTGTCTTAGAAGGATATCGTTTTGGGCTGCATTTGATAAATGGTAAAATTAATGAAATTCTAAATTTTTGAAAAAGTGATAACTTTCACATGTTTGGGTAGTTAGTTATTTAGAAATGTAAAAAGTCTGGGAATCAAATTTTCAAATTTTAAAGAAAGCATGTAGGAAGATTGTTTGTTTCTTTTCTTTTTTTTTTTTTGGTGAGTTACGTAGGAAAGTATTTCCACTAAACTAATTATGGAATTTTCTAAAAATATATATTTACTTTTAATGTAGAAAAATTTCAAGCCCTGTTTTGTATAATTTTTTCTTTTGCTTCTCTTTTAGTTCTTCAAGAGTGATTTTTGAAAAAGTCAATCTTTATTAGCTTTGGTTAAAAAGATTTTTAAATGTCAAAAACATTTTTAAAAAATTATTCAAACACTTTTAAAAACAGTTTTTGAAGCTCAAAATCTGTTTTTAATTTTCTAGAAACCATGCTAAACAAGGCCTTAATATTTTTATTACTCACTAAACATTACAGGAGAAAAATTAATTGCCATAAAACTAAAATTTCCAAAAAACTGAATTCTAGAAATCAATTTCCTTCAAAATTTTGACACTTCTTAAACATGGCCTTGAAAGAACAATTTTTCATCACGCATCCGTGGCTTGTGAAAATTAGTTGAGGTACAAAAATTTCAATCATCTCAAAATTATCCAAATATAAAAAAAAATTTGACTTTCCTAGAGAATTTTAAATTTTCACTAAATTTGATATTTTTCTAAACAGAACTTTTAAGCATCTCCAACAATCTCTTTAAATGTCTAAATTTCTTTATTTTAAAGATTCATACATGTTTTTGAAAACTCCAACAGTTTCTTTAAATTGAAAAGTAAAAATAAAAAAAAAAGACTTGACTTTTTAAATGCAGAGAGCTAAACTTACTTTTTATATAAAAAATTTAATCAATTTATTTATTGTTCTATAATTTTTAAAACTCAATTACAATTATATATAATTTTATATTTCTTATATATATATATATATATATAAACACTTTGCTATAGTTGGATGTATTCTATAATATTAATTATTTATTGATAAATGAAAAATATAGAATAATGATAAATAGTTCTATTGAATAAAAAATTATACTATTTATTTTATAATTTTTTTCAAACTACTCTTTACTTGAAAGATTAGGCTCTTTCTTCGCATGGATGAGAGGTGTCGGGTTAACTATGAAGATATTATTCAAGCTATTTGGTCGCCCGCGCAGTGTGGAAAGCAATCCAGTTTTTAGAGCCCCTCAAAAACTACAATTGTGGCTCTTTCTTAGATATATGTTCTTTATGCAGTTATTTGGCCCTGTTTGACATAGTTTTTATTTTTAATTCTGCTTCTTCAAAAATGTTTCCTGAAAAAATTAGTTTTCACTAACTTTGATAAAAGGGATTTATAGAGATTAGAAGCACTTTCAGAAAATTATTCAAACACTTTCAGAAACAATTTTTGAGTTCTAAAAGCTGTTTTTGACTTCCCAAAAGCTATGTCAAACATGACATTTGTTCTCTAGCTTTAAGATGTAACGGTTCTCTTTTGTGGCTTGGTCAATTTGGTCCCAAAGGAATAAGAAGGTGCATGAGATTCAAGAAAAAGATGCTCCGAGTTTTTTTTGGAGAAAGTGGAAAAATTGCTCTGTGATTTTATTGCTTCCCGGGTCTAGTGAAATAAGGAGGTGCAATTTTTTTTTTTGGTAAAAAGAAATAAGGAGGTGCATGAGATTCAAGCTATGTCACTTTCTGTTTTCGTACTTGGATGGAAATAAGCAAGGACAAAAAAATCGATAATTTCGGCTAAATTTCGCCGAAATTTTGTTTTTTTGGAGATAGGGATATTAATTTCATCCCAAAAAAAAGGGTCAAAATTTCCATAATTTCCGTCAAAATTTCTGATATTTCTGCGATATTTCCGTCGAAATTTCCATGGTAATTCCTTCACAAACTGGTCAAAATTTCCATAATTTCCGTGGAAATTTCTGATATTTCTCCGATATTTCTACGATATTTCCGTCGAAATTTCCAAGGTAATTGCTTCACAAATTGGTCAAAATTTCGGTGGAAATTTCCGAAATATCCGTGAAAATTTCTGAAATTTCCGTGGAAATTTAGATGGTTTAAATTTTANACCTCTCTAACAGACCCCATTACGATCTCTTCAAGAACCCCACTTTCTCTCTCTACCTTCCAAGCCTAAAACTTTCTCATCAGCACAATTCAACTTCACCCAAAACCTCCCCATCTCAAAAACTCAAACATAAATCCAAAATCTAAAAGCACAAAATCGATGGAAGTTATAGAAGAGGACCTGGCCACCGACAACGGCAACAGAGGGTAGAGCTTCCCAAAGAGAAGAGAAAGTATTATCGCCACCTCCATAGTCGCCGAGAGCCGTACAAGCCCTCTGGATCCGATTCACCAAACCGATCAAGCTCTCCATGGTCGTCATCTTCCCCAAATATCACCAAAAGAAAATACAAGTCCTATACTTTCTTTGTCCTTCCTTCTTTCCTTCTCTTTGCTAAATATCCTCTCAAAATAGAAACCCTAGAAATCCGCTTTCAAAGAGAAAGGAAGAAGAAAATCACAAGGAAAAAAACAAACAGCCGAAGAAAGAAGGAAGATGAAGCAGCACACCAGCAAAAGCTTGACTTGAAAATGACGCAAAAATTAAGCAAAGAGAGAGGGGCAGAAATGAAATTATCACAAAGTTTGGTTTTACTGGTTTCGGACACAAAAAAGAGGGGTTAAAGATATAGTGCGCCTGATGCGCACCGTTGGGAGTATCGTGGGGTCAACAGGACGACGCGTTTTGAAATTTTGAAATTTGAAAAATTGTGTTGTCTTTACGGGTCCCACTTCGGACCGTAGAAGATCCGTTCTAGATCCATCCTCTCAAATTTTGCGTTTGGCGGCTGTTGGTGGGTTATGGGCTTGTTCTATGCTACCCGTTAAAAGACTATTCCGACCCGATATATTCCTTACATTTACACTATTTAGTTTTTATTTATATTTTTTATGCTTTATTTATTTTCTTATTTTCAACTCTCTTTTTTCTTTTTCTTTTTATTGAAACGTTAATTATTAACTTTAGAACTGTAAATTGATTCATTATAATAAATCAAATTATATTTATAATTTTTATTAAAAGAGAATCTTTATTCATAATTTTTCATTAATTTAAATTATGTTTCATTTTCAACTAATAAATGCACTGCTGATAAAATGTCTATGTCAGAATTTTAGAGCTTTTTTATTTCTGGGACAAAAAGAATTTTAGAGCTTTGAAAATAATTATTCATCATCAATAAAACAGAGAAAATAATTATTCTATGAAATGCAATTAAGTTTTTTCAATTTTGTTTTCACATATGATTTTTTTTATTTTTTTATTTCAAAACTATACTATGTTTAGGTTATTTGTAAGATAAGTTTACGTTTAGTAAAAAAATTTAAAATGGGTAATTACAAAAACAATCACAATGTTATTCCAAGTCATTATAATTATCCTAAATAAGAAAAATCGTTAATGTGAAAATGATTATATTAGAAAAAATAATCATACTGTACTTTTCTTTTTTGCATTTTGAAAAAAAGTATTATATTCATAACAAACATTAATATTTTTATTTATTATAAATTACAATATATTTTAAACTAAAAAGGAATGAAATTTCACCCGATCCTGATCTTAAACCCAAATCTTAAAAGATAATTACCAAAACAAAAAAAGGCTTAGAGCATCTCTAATGATACTGTGGATTATTTTAATTTTATTGCCACATCATAAATGTAGAAAGATTTAAAAAAAAAACTCTCCAATGACTCTGTCTATTAGTTTGTTAAGCTTATGTGGCAAAAAATAAAATAGACACTGTCAAATAGACTGTCTACTTTCAGAAGGTCTGTTAGACAGTGTGACTCAGCAATTAACTCTTTTTTTATTCTTTTTTCAATTATTTTAAAATTTTAAATAGATATAATTTAAAAAAAATTACACATAATCTATTATTTTTATTATAAACAGATTCCATTGGAGACTACTTTTAAATTCACTGTCTATTAAATAGATATTTGACACATAAGCAATAAAAATTTTTATTCTATATGCCATGTAGATTCCAATTCACATAGCCATTAAAAATGCTCTTAAATTACCACCTGTTACAAACCTTTAAAATACTTAACATTAATATTGACAGTATAAAGATGCATAATTATATAATGCGAGGATTTGAATTCTAACAATCACCGATGAGGCAGCATTATTCTTTATTATATTTACCCGAAATGAAAAAGAAGCTTGTTATTACTTTGTCTTTGTTTATTATGTTTATATGGCTCTAAATCGTATAGATCTACGAGATAATTGGTAAACAAAACAAAAAGAACTCGATCGTATTTCTTATTTCTGCCAACTCCTTAACTACTCTGCCTTATTTTTCTATACATAATCAATTGCACTCTTCGATCAATGGTCCCACTTAATTAATTATTGAGCCCTTCCGAATAAACATGCAAGTACATAGTTTGTTATTAAATTAGTCTAAAATTTTTACAAGTTGATCTCATTAGTACCAAGATTTGACTGATAATTAGATTATACGTAACCTACGTCCCAATAACTAATTGGGTCATTATTCAACAACAACAAAAAAAATACTAATTGGGTCTTTATTTTTCTTTCATTTTGTATTACTATACAACATGATGAATTAATTTTCTCGGAATAAATTGTCAATAATATATGGGAAAACATCCATGTTATACATGTGTCGAATATCATTTTCAAATAAATAATTAATATTATTATATATATATATATATTAATCATGATCTAGTGATTTGCATAGCTCACATATAACTGTACAAAAATAAAACTGATAAATCATTAATGGAGTAGTGAAATCATAGATTAAAAAACTGAAAATTTTGTACCTACATTTTCTCTCTTACCCCCACTTAATAGTTAATTTTGTGATAGATATACATCAGACATGTTGCATGATACTATTTTTTATGCAACATGTTATATAACGTGTCTCTATTAATTTTTAACTTTGTAAATATCCGTACTATTAAAAAAATAATATATAAATATATTTAATCTACTAAAAACTATCTCTCAACTTATAAATAAGAAGGTAGAAAACCAAAAACCTTATAATAGGATATATATTTTTTTTGGTAAAATTATAATAGGAGATATAATGACATATATTTAAAGTTACCACATCTACAACTGAATTTTTAGTTTTATATCATTAATTAAAAAACAGCCCACACAAGCTTGTCACATCTCTTTGCTATCCACTATTAATTAGAAACAGTTTTTAGAAGAATAATTATATATATATATATATATATATATATATATGCGTATCTAGATATACATAGGGATATACAATTTTGATTAGTTGGTAATTTATTTTTCTGAGAAATGCAAAAGTTGTCACTTATCCAAATATAGTTTTTTATTTACATTGATTGAATGATGATACTCTTTAACACATTTCACATAATACTTTTTCACCTTACCTTAAAAATGTTTTCCGCATTTCATAACTGTAAATATCCTTTGAATAATCAACTATATATATATATATATATATGAGCTAATTAATATGAATATATAGGAAGGTTGCAAATGTATCATACGGACAGGACAGATACTGTTTTGATTTTGAAAGTCTATGCATGTTATATAAATTAAACTTTACGAGCTTGCGCAATGTTTCACTTGCACGCACTTGCAATTAAGAACAAATTAATCTTACATTTGCAATTAAATCTCAGCTGGCCCTGATTCTTTTTCACTTTCGATCTGTTTTAGATTCATGCACTTTACGATATGTCTATGATCGCTATATTTTAAATTAGTTTACCTTTATATTAATTTATCTTACCAATCATAGGTATTTGATGGATACCAAATAATATTTGTTTAGTTCATTGACAGGTGGTACAAATATATATATATATATNGTAGAACTTATATATCATTTGGCAATTTAATCTGATACTTTAATATGATTAGCTTTTTTTAATTAAATTTTTAGTATAAAAGATTAATATATAATTAAATGCACCAAATTAGTATTTAATATTTCAACATAGGTCACATTTGTGATCATCACCACTGGTGACTATTAGCAAAATTCTTGTTAAAAAATAGTTTCCACATCCTAAGAATAGATAGATTTTTTAAAAAATCGTCTGGCATGCAATTATCTAAAAAATCTGTCAAATTGATATAATGAGGAAAAAAAAAAAACAAATGACATTGTCAAAATAAAAATTTATTTTTAAAAGATCTATTTAACTTCGTTTGATATTTTTTTTCTAATAATAAAGCTCTACTTAAAAGGCTATAAGTAAATATGCTTAAAAAAAATGAGCACTTAGCAAAATGTCAATAAGTACTATTTACTATTATATTACAATTCCTACTATATACAAAACTAAAATAAAATTCATACAGACCATTAAATCTTTATTACTTGTAGATTAAACAAATAATTTTTTAAGCCATTTTGAAAAAATTTAAATTTTAAGCTTTTTCAAAAATTACTTTTTTAGCTTACAAAGAAAAATTAAACATAATATTAAATATATTTTTTTACTACTAATTTTATCTTTACTATTATATTAAAATTTCTAATGTATTCAAAACTAAAATAAAATAGTACGAAAAAAGCATTAAATGCATTTTTTTTAAGGCTCATATAATGTGTAATTATTATATTGATTGTTTATCTTTATTACTTTACTTTTTTAATATATAAAAGTGTCAAATATATGTGATATATGTTAATGAGTTTTAAATTATTTTAAAATAATAAAACAAGTACATTTTAAATAATAGAATTTATATAAAATTGATCTTTAAATAGTTTTTTATATTAATTTTAATATATTTTATAAGATTAAAATAAGTATGTTTACATACAAAAATATCTTTTATTGTAAAATAAATAATTATGCTTAAAAAAATGAGTACTTAGCATATAAGTTAATAAGTACTTGTAGACCAAAAAAATGATTTTTTTAACCCATTCCGGAGAAATTTAAATTTTAAACTTTTTCAAAAATTACATTTTTAACTTATACGGAGAAACTGAACATAATATTAAATAATTTTTTTTACTACCAATTCTATCCTTACTATTATATTAAAATTTATATTATATCCAAAACTAAAATAAAACCCTACAAAAAGAGCTTTAAATGCATTTTTTTTTCTAAGATTCATATAATGTGTTATTATTACATTAATTGTTTATCTTTATTATTATTATTTTTCAATATATAAAAGTGACAAATATATGTATATGTTGATGAGTTCAAATTATTTTAAAATTTTCCAAAAAATACTCTCTATTTGGAAAAACTGAGCAAAATATTAAATATATTTTTTTACTACTAATTTTACATTTACTATTATAATAAAATTCGTACTATATCCAAAACTAAAATAAAACCTTACGAAAAGAGTGTAAAATGCATTTTTTGAAGGCTCATATAATGTGTTATTATTATATTGACTGTTGAACTGAGCGTTAGAGTATTGTTACTTCTGAGGATAATGCCTCTTTGGTGGCAATCCCGTCGACTCTGGAGGTCAAAACGGCTGTATTTTCTTTGGATCCTAAAAGTGCTCTCGGCCCAGATGGTTTTACTGGGGCTTTCTACTAAACTTGTTGGGAGGTGGTGGGTTCAGAGGTTGTTGATGTAGTTCGGCATTTTTTGTCTCTGGCAAAATTTTTTCAGGTCTCAATTCTAGCTTCATGGTCATTCTTCCAAAATCCCCGAGGCTAACACTGTAGAACATTATTGGCTTATTGTCTTAAGTAATTTTCTTTTCAAGATTATTTCTAAATTGCTTGCAGATTATCTTGTTGTAATTGTCAGCCGTGTGATTTCAGACAATCAGTTTGGTTTTATCCATGGGAGGAATTTTTAGACTGTATTATAGTGGCTTTGGAGAGTGTTAATCTTTTGAATCATCAAGTTCATGGGGGTCGCATTGCTTTGAAGATTGATATTCTCAAGGCTTTTGATTCAATGCGCTGGGACTTCATTATGAAGGTGTTGAAGATGTTTGGTTTTTCTCATGTTTTTTGTGCTTGGATTGCTTCTATTTTTAATTTTGCTCGTATCTCTGTTTTGATGGATGGTTCTCCAAAGGGTTATTTTAGTTATTCCAGAGGTGTCTGACAATGTGATCCTCTTTCTTCTATTCTTTTGGGTTAGCTGATGATTATTTAAGCATATGCTTATTGCAGCTTGTTAAGAATCAGAAACTTTGGTCGATTGGGATTAATGAGATTGCTGTTCCTTCTCATTTATTGTATGCAAATGATGTTTTGCTTTTTTGTCATGGTTTTTTTGGCTAATATTAAGTTGATTAAATATGTTTTTGATCATTATGGTTTAATTTCTGTCTAGCAGGTTAATTGGAATAAGTCGAATATCTTTTTTGGTAAGGGTTTTTCAAAAATTCGGCAGTTAAGGAGTTCTAATATTTTGGGTATAAAAATCAGTCATTTTCCTATTAAATATCTTAGTATTTCTCTATTTTTTGAGACTCCAAAGCTTGTCCATTTCTAAGAAACTGTTGACTGTATTATTGCTCAATTTTATGCTTGACAGAACCAGTCTCAATCTTATGCCGGTTGGATTTGCTTGGCTCGTCATGTCATTTCTTTAATGTTTGTGCATTCATTTATGATTTACAAATGACCTTTTGCTTTGCTCAAAAGTTTATCTATTGCTATGCATAATTTTATTTAGATTGGTTGTGGATAAACAAAAACAGGTTACTATGGCTTGGAATTCTTGTTGTAAGCTAGTGAATTATGGTGGTTTAGGTTTGAAAAACTTTGCTATTTTCGATAAGGCTCTGTTGGCTAAAATGGTTTGGAGGTTTTTAACTAATGATTCCTTTGTTTTTGGTTTTCTGAGAGCGCGTTTCTTGTCTTGGCTTCAGGAGGGTTATAGTCACTTCTTTCATTCTTCTGTTTGGCCAGCTTTTCGGGAGTTGTATCCAAATATTTTCGGTTGGGCTAAATGGATTGTTGGTTCAGATGGTAAAGTTTGGTTTTAGAAAGACAGATTGTTAGATTTTACTCTGATTGATATTGTTTTTGTTCCTGTTGATAATTGTCTCTGATTTTTTGGAAGCTAATGATTCTTGATCTTTTTATTATGTCTTTCGAGATAGATTTTCTGGATGTGGTTGATTTAGTGTCTAAAGTAGATCTTTCAGCTTCTTCTAATAAATTGGTTTGGACTGATGCTAGGGATGAGTTTCTTACTTCTAAAATTTATTACAATTTTTTAATTGCTTCTGACCCCTATTAGAAATAGAAGCAGGTTATTTGGATTAAATTTTTTCCGCCATCGAGGTCGGTTTTATGTTGGCGTCTTTTGCATAACCGTTTACCTACTGATGATTGTTTGATTAAGTTGGGTTATAATTTGTGCTCTTGTTGTTCTCTTTGTGGTTTGGCTAGGAAAAATGCACATAAACTATTTTTAAAGTGTTCTTATGCTTGCACTATCTAGAATATGATTGCTCAACATTTCCATATCAGGTTAGATATTTATTCTTTAGAAAGTCTGTTTTCAATTTCTTTGCATTTGACTTTGAGTTCCTAGATTAGATTTCTTCTGCTTTCGGCAATTGTGGCTGGGTTATCTTTAATTTGGTTTGCTAGGAATAAGCTGAGATTTGAGGATGTGAAGTTACATTTCATTCATTCTTGAGTTTTTGTTTGGAGGTCTATTTATGAAGCTAGTAGTCTCTATAATGATTATATGCATAATTTTGTTTCGGATTTGGAAATTTTAAAGACTTTGGGTTTGGTTTCTCGTACAGTGAAATCTCCGAGGATTGTTTCTGTTGTTTGGTATGCTCTTTCTCCTAGTTGTTTGGGGCTGTTGTTGGTAATCCAAGTCAGATAGGTT
Source organism: Ochetophila trinervis (assembly GCA_003254975.1). NCBI lineage: Eukaryota > Viridiplantae > Streptophyta > Magnoliopsida > Rosales > Rhamnaceae > Ochetophila > Ochetophila trinervis. Next base: position 138,172 of record QANX01005048.1, read on the forward strand.
GTGGTGGGGTGGTTCTCACTTCCAAAGGCTTTTATTAAAGAGTGTTTTTGGGCTTCTCTTCCTATTTGTTTTGCAATTGAAGCAGAAATTTGGGTGGTAATTAAAGACTTGTCTTATGTGAAAAGCTTTGGAATGTGACTCTATGATGGTGTTCCAACTTTTGTCTTCTCGGTCTCTTTATGTTCCCTGATCAGTTTTTGCTGCTTAGACTAGAACTTTGCAGTTTATTGATTCTATTTATTTTTGAGTTTCTCATATATATCGAGAAGGTAATATAGTTGTTGATGTGCTTTCTAAACATGCTTTTTTCAGTTAAAAGGGTTCATTGGAGTTTTCTTCTTCATGATGACTACTAGTTGGCTCATGTGGCAGATATATGGGGGGATAGAACCTTCAGGTTTTCTTAGTTTCATGGGGTGGTTTTACTGCATTTGTGTTTATGTACAATCTGATACTCTTTTTCCTTCTTCTGACTTTTCCTATGTGGTTTTTCCAATTGTAGGTTTTAATGAACCCAGCAGTTTTGGATCTTTCGATCTGATTATGTATTCAACTTTAATTTAAAACCACTCTTGGAGTTTTCTTCTTCATGATGACTACTGGTTGGCTCATGTGGCAGATATATGGGGGGATGTTTTCTTAGTTTCATGGGGTGGTTTTACTGCATTTGTGTTTATGTACAATCTGATACTCTTTCTCCTTTTTCTGGCTTTTCCTATGTGGTTTTTCCAATTGAAGGTTTTAATGAAGCCAACAGTTTTGGATCTTTCGATCTGGTTATGTATTCAACTTTAATTTAATTTTAATTTATTTTAGCTAGTTGGATTGGTCTAAGGGTGCATGCTTTGCAGGGATGTCTGTCCTTCCCAGCTAGTTTATCTTCTTTTGATTATATTGATTGTTTATCTTTACTACTTTATTTTTTTTCAATATATAAAAGTGTCAAATATATGTGATATATGTTAATGAGTTTTAAATTATTTTAAAATAATAAAACAAGTACCTTTTAAATAATAAAATTTATATAAAATT
>QANX01005052.1:18324-28526 GCA_003254975.1 Ochetophila trinervis
GTGTCGCAAAATGTATTTGCCTCGTAGATTTCTGGCAAAATTTTCCGAATGATTGTCGTGCAATAGATTTGGCGAGTAGATTTTTGGCGACACTTGTCGAATGAGTGTCGCTGATTCTTTTTTGCACCATTTACAAAATATTTGGCAACGTTATTATGTCGCTGTTTTGTTAAAATAAAGACGACACAGAAGTTTTGTGTAAAGTTGAGAGAAAGTACGGTTCTATTTACAAAACTACTGCGTCGTCTTTATTTTAACAAAACAGCGACACAATAACGTTCTGATTTGGAAACAGAACTGTACTTTCTCTCAGCTTTATGTTCACTTTCACATTGTTTTTCTCTGAGAGGATGATCTAGACCTGCAAATAAATCTTTCGCTTGTAAGCAAAAGAAACGTCCTGCTGCTGCTATTCCACTAAATAGCTTGGGACAACTCTTTGTTACCGAGCTCTACATTCTTTGTAGTTCAACTGTCTGTTATTCAAACAGAAAAAATATAAAGAGCACATAAAATCAAACATCATTAATTAAACAATAAGCTGAGGCTTGTTTACAAAACTACTGCGTCGTCTTTAATTTAACAAAATAGAGACACAATAACATTCTGATTTGGAAACAGAACCGTACTTTCTCTCAGCTTTATGTTCACTTTCACATTTTTTTTCTCTAAGAGGATGATCTAGACCTGCAAATAAATCTTTCGCTTGTAAGCAAAAGAAAGGTCCTGCTGCTGCTATTCCACTAAATAGCTTGGGACAGCTCTTTGTTACTGAGCTCTACATTCTTTGTAGTTCAACTGCCTGTTATTCAGACAGAAAAAATATAAAGAGCACATAAAATCAAACCTCATTAATTAAACAATAACCTTAGGCTTGTTAAATAAGGCAAAATATGGATACTTCTTTAATTTTCAAAATGTATATTCTCAAGGAGAATCAACATCATTACTTTCACAACAAAGGTAAATAACAAACTTATCTTAACCAGATGAAATTTTCAGCCACGGCATGCCAAAAGGCATGATGCTGGATTCATTAAAAAAAAATACAAAAACAAAAACGAAATCATAATAAATAAATAAAAAATCTCACTTCCCTTCAAAGATTCAATGCTCATCAATGGTTCCCCTCCAATTGGGTTTACCTAATTGTGGCAAAAAAGTTTCATCTAAATCTAATCTGTTAAATTCTTATGTTAAAATATACAAATTCACATCCATTTATTAATTGTCATGTAATCTGTTATTCAATTCATTAACACATTAAACTTAATTACAAAATCATTCTTTTATATAAAAAAAAAATATAATTGATTAATAATTCATACTTCATACTAAACAAATAAAAATAATTATAATTACAAAAATAAATATTATATTTAACAGGTAATACAAAATTAAAATTAATAATAAATTATATGCATATACTTAATTTTAGATACCTATTAAAAAAAAAACTTACTTTTACCATTTTACAAATTTAATATCTCTTCCAAAAAACTAAAACAACATAATTAATTCCTCTTCCAAAAAAAAATTACATAACACACATATATTAATACTTATATTCTTTTACAAACCAATAATAAAAATGACTAAAATATCCTCCTCTTAATGGGTCTTAATGTGTTTTCACAGGTCAACCTATTACACTTGTTAACGTAACTAGTCAATAACTAGTTTTTCTGTTATCAACTAGACTCGTTACACATAAATCTAAACTTTTAAAAATACATACAAATGCGTATAGTGTTAATGTGTCGTATTGAAATTTGCTAAGTTTATTTGCACTACCATCGCTGATTGGGCTCGTCGTTGGACAAGACAAAAATCTTGCAACAGATCATCATCCCCTTATGATAAAAGTTGAATGTGGAAACTTCTAGAGAAAGAAAGGAAATAAAAGATTGAAAGAAATGTAATTGTATTGATTTGTAATATTTCAGTACATTACCAGATATTGCTCGAAGGTTTATATACCTGAGCTTTAACTGATTCTAACTTCAGCTAACCAACTTGCTACGTAAAGCTTTAACAAACTAACTAAAACAGTTGTTAAGCTTTAACAACTTAGCTGACATGGAAGCGGTGTTGGAAATATTAAAAGCAAAAGACAAAACTACCCTAACATCCCCTCTCAATTGAAGCTCGAGCCAACTCCAGAAGGCCAGCTTGATGTTATTCTAAGTTTCATTCGAAGATAAACAAATCGAGAATGATTTTATGAAGATGTATGTTGTTTGTTCCTCAGTAGGAACATGTCTAATCTTCATTACCTTGCTAAGCACCTTGTCCCTGACATAATGAATGTCAATCTCAATGTGCTTAGTTAGAGCATGAAGAACATGGTTTAAGCTAATGCTACTGCTTCCAAATTGGCTAACCATATAATTGGTGGCTTTAAAAGTAAACTAAGTTCCATTGTGAGTTGTAGCAGCCAACTCATTTCAGTGGTGATATTGGCAAGGGCTCGGTACTCAGCTTCTATGCTAGACCTTGCAACCACTGACTATTTCTTACTACTCCAAGAAACAAGATTAGGACCTAGAAAAACACAATAGCCACTACAAGATCTTCTGTCATTCGGATTACAAGCCCAGTCACTGTCAGCAAAACCATGGAATATAAGCCTATCCTTATCTTGTTTCTTGAGAGCCAAGCGATAATCCCTTGTACCCTTAAGATACCTAAGCAACCTTTTACATGCTTCCTAATGTGCAGTTCTGGGAGCATGCACAAATTGGCAAAGTTTGTTGACAGCAAATGTTATGTCTGGCCTTGTGATAGTCAGATATTGCAAAGCACCAATAACACTCCTATATTCTTCAAGTTTCTGTAAAATATCCCCGTCAAACAGTGACAATTGTCTTACTGTGATCATTGGTGTCGAGTAACTTTTTGCCCAATGCATCTTGGTCTTGACCAAAAGATTATTAATGTATTTCCTTTGTGATAACTTGATTCCTGTTTTAGATATGACAACCTCAATGCCCAAAAAATAATTCAAATCTCCCAAATCTTTCAAGGAGAATTCATTATGTAAATTAGCAATGAGTAGAAACAAACGTAGAATTGGAATCAGTAATGACTAAATCATCAACATAAATGAGAATAAAATAGTGAACAATGTTATTCTTTAAGATAAACAATGAATTATTTGCCACAGAACCAACAAAACTTATTCTTTCAATAGAGGACTTGAGTTTGTCAAACCATGCTCTTGGACCCTGTTTAAGACCATAGAGAGCCTTTTGCAATTTACACACATAAGTAGGATGTGATGGACTAATGTAGCCTTCAGATTGAGCCATGTAAACTGTCTCTTGTAAGTTGCCATTTAGAAAGGCATTATTAAAGTCTAACTGTCTCACTGGCCAATCAAATGTGAAAGCTAATGTTAGAATAACCCTGATAGTGGAGGATTTAACACAGGACTGAAAGCTTCAAAGTAATCAAAACCAGGTTTCTAATTAAATCTTTTTGCAACCAACCTTGCCTTGTATCTTTCCACACTACCATCAGCATTGTATTTGATTCTATATACCCATTTATTTCCAACAATATTCATTTCAAGAGTGTAGGGAATTGGAGTCCATGTACCTGTATCCATAAAGGCATTATACTCCTTATTCATGGCTGCTTTCCATTCTTGACATTGCAAAGCAGTTCTTGTTGTTTTAGGCCCAAAGGAGAAAACATTTCCCAAGTCATGAGGTGTAGGCTTTCGAGATGTTGTTGAGTCAATGTTCCCAATTTTAACTTTCTGCCTTAAGAAGCAGATGAAACAGACTTTTAAGAAGCTGAAATATCATAAGCAGGTGCCACTGAGTTAGTAATTTCATAAACCAACTTTGTAGTCTGAAAAGCTTTAGGTTTAATAATTCCATTCTTTGATCTAGTGATCATAGAATGAGAATTGTGAGTTATAGGTAAGCTAACGTCAAGTTGAATGCCAGAAATGTTGACATTCTCACACTGAGTAGTACCACGGTTTTGACCATTTTCACCAGTTTGATTATTTTCACTGTTTTGATCCCTAGAATGTGTATTGTTATCAACAACTAGAGTTCCCAAATTTTGAAATTCCATAGAAATAGGAGAAAAAGAACCTTTATCAGCAACCGTAGCACCTTTTACACTTGTGGAGATTAAATTTTCTGACAGTGGAACAAAATGTATACACCTGATCTCATGTTCAGTACTAGTTGCTGAAGCAGAAACAACAGAAGGACTCAAATTTTGAGTTTCAACATATGAAGCTAGAATTCCAGCATCAGCTAAAGTAGCACCTTTTATTTAGAGTTGTTGGAATGGAATTAGATATCAAAGTACCATTATTGTGAAAATTGTTCACAGTAACTCCACCAGAAACATCAGTTTTACCATTTTCATTGTCTTGAGCCCTAGACTGTGTATTATCAACAACCAAGGTACCCAAATTTTGAATTTGCATAGACGAAGCTGGAATTCCAGCAGTAATTGAAGTATGAACCTTATTGAGACTTTTTGGAACTATATTTGACCCCAAAGCACCATTATTGGCTGAATGTGATTGATCTTTTGATGAATTTGTAAAACTAGTAAAAAATGGAAACTCATTCTCATTGAATTCAACACTATTGGAAATGTAAATTATGCCTAATGAGTGCAGACATTTGTACCCTTTAAATCCATCAGCATATCCAATGAATACACACTTAGAGGTATGAAACTAAAATTTTTGAGTATGATAAGGTCGAAGATATGGAAAACAAGCACAACCAAAAACCTTCAATCTATCATAATCTAGAATAGTATTGAAAAGTTTCTGAAAAGGACTATCATACCTCAAAACAACAGTAGGAAGTATGTTAAGAATGTAGACAGATGTATTGAAGGCTTGCCACATGAATTCCAAAGTCATGTGTGCTTGAGACAAGAAGTTTAGACCAATTTCAACAATGCTTCTGTGCTTCCTTTCAGCCTTACCATTTTGGTGATGGGTATATGGACAGGAATGTCTGAATAGAATTCCATGATCCTTTAGATAAGGAACAAAACTTTTATATTCCCCTCCCATCTTTAATTGTAAACATTTAACTTTAAGAGACTGCTGTTTCTCTACCATTTTGTGAAATTGAACAAAAATGCCAAAAGCCTCAGACTTGGTTTTCAAAGGATATACCCAAGTATATCTAGTAAAATCATCCACAAAGTTGATGTAATATCTATATCCCTCTTTTGATAAAGTAGGTGAAGGACCCCATAAATCTGTATGAATCAACTCAAGTGCAACAATGGTTTTTGTGGAAACAACAGGAAAATGATCCCAATGTTGCTTTCCATACTTGCAGGCATCACAAAAGGATAAAGTAGAGGCATATGAAGTGATTCCTTTATTATTGAAAACAATATTACAAAGTTTGAGGACTTGGTTAAATACAGGTAATGAAGAGTGACCAAGTCTTCGATGCAAAAGATCAATTGAAGCAACTGAAGATTTATGTACAGACAAAGCAACTAAGGAGGTCAAATCAAATTTGACATTATTTCCATCATCTAAAGTAGAAGCATAACATCTTGATAAATTTGAGAAGTTTGAAGCAGAATTAGCAGGAGATCTTTCTGGAGATGAAGTTTGAGAAGTGAGACTGCTATGGGAAAGGTAAGGTAGAGAGTTAGATGTCCTCAAGCTTGGTATCTCTAACTTGTAAAGTCCTCCTTCAAGGGTTCCTTCAAGCACCACTACTTCCAGCTGTTTGTGTTTAACAAAGCAACCATTAGCAAAGAATTCAACACTAACACTATTGTCTTGAGTTAGTTTTGAAATGCTAAGTAAATTCTTAGCTATAGTAAGAACAAGTAAGACATCTTTGAGTAAAACCATATATCCAGAATAGCCTAAAAGTACAGTATAACCAAGTCCAGTGATTTTAACACCAACTCCATTGTCTACGAACAATTCATGCTTGCCATTATAGTCAGAATGCTGAAGAAGAGCTGAGCTATTAGAAGCAACATGATTTGTTGCTCCACTATCCAAATACCAGCTTGGATCCCCCACTAGGACAAGTGTAATATAGTGGGAGGTTAAGGCTCGTGGAGACTCATTTTGACCAAGAAGAAGTTGTGGAGATGCATTAAACAAAGCAGATGAACTCTGAATATCAGATTTAGATCCCATTCCAGCAAACTGATTAAACAATGGCAAAGAAGTATAAAAGCTTGACCAAGAGTACTAGTTAAACCATTTACATTCCCAGATCTGCCAAGATAATGACCATAAGAACCATATAAAGGTTAAGACAGCTAAGGCAGACCAGAAAAGTGAACCATGTTTGCATGTGGTATGGTCAAATTTGAACTAGTAATAGGATTAACTGGATTACCAAACCTGAAATAGCATATATCTGTAGTGTGACCCAACTTCTTGCAAATTTGACATTGTAACCTATTAGGCTTTCCTCTGCCTTTGCCACGAAACTTTGATTTGTCATTCCCAAGATAACTATTAGGGGCCATAATGACATTGTTTGTGTTGTCAACTTGAGAACTAGAGTCTGTGTTTCTATTAGTAGAGCCAAATTTTGAAGATTTTGACTTGACAATATTAAACACAAGTTTAGGAGTAGAATTAGAGTGCACAAATCCTACTTACACATACTCAGTTTGATCATTGGACAAATTTTGATTCAATTTAGCAGCAAATTCAGTAGCATTGTTTGTGTTCACTAGATGCACAAAATTGCCAAAATTGGAATTTAGATATACAACAGTAGAGGTATTGTGCTGTTCAAGTCTATTCTCACAATATAAAAGATGTTGCTTTACCTCTTCAAGACTGGGAAGGACAGATCGTGTGGTCAAATTGATCACCAATGTTTCATATTCTGGTCCAAGTCCACCAAGAATATAAGAGACCAATTTTTCTTTAGTAACCGATCCACCTCTAGCAATTAATTGATCAACAACATTTTTCATTTTCAAGAAGTAGGCAGAAATAGGAAGAGAGTTTTTCTTAATGTTCTGAAGTTGAATCCTTATCTGGATTTGGTTCATCTTGGACTTGGATGCAAAATTCAGTTCTAGCACCCTCCAGATCCTTCTTGACGTCTTTAAACCAATGATCAGTCCAGAAATTTGATGAGAGATAGCTGAAACCAACTAGCCGAGTATGAACTGATCTTGTAAAATCCACCATTGTTGCTCAGGAATAAAGCTTTGTAAAATTTCACTATCAACATCTCCTCGTAAACTGATGATGTCCTCTATAAACAGAGGTTCTTCATGCAAAACAAAGTTATCCAGTTGATGTCCACGGAGTAAGGCCAAAACTTGTGTTTTCCAAAACAAAAAATTTCCAGGACCTAATTGCATAAGAGAACTTGGAAACGGTGAAATTGTGACTAGATTCTTACACACCAAATCCATGGCTGATCTTGCTTGATTGAAGCCAGCACTTGGAATGACTGGTGCTTCTTGATCACATTGTATTTCTTCCGTCGCCATTGTTAACAAATATTGAGCTTTGATACCATATGATAAAAGTTGAATGCGGAAACTTCTAGAGAAAGAAAGGAAAGAAAAGATTGAAAGAAATGTAATTGTATTGATTTGTAATATTTCAGTACATTACCAGATATTGCTCGAATGTTTATATACCTGAGCTTTAACTGATTCTAACTTCAGCTAACCAACTTGCTACGTAAAGCGTTAACAAACTAACTAAAACAGTTGTTAAGCTTTACCAACTTAGCTGACATGGAAGCTGAGTTGGCAATAATAAAAGCAAAAGACAAAACTACCCTAACATCCCTGATTGAGATCTGGACAACATGGCATCGTTGCTGGCCAACAGAAAGCTGAAGCATGAGGAGAGTCGGTGCCGGAGATGGATTCAAAGAGAGAAAGAGTGGAAAAATGACAGTTTGTATATGTAGATGCGACATAGGTAGTGCACAAGGCTTCATCTTCTTTAGATCTGACATGGGAGAGATAGAGGAGATGAGAAATACCCATAAGGTGGAGTGGACTTTTGGTTCTGGTGTGAAGATTAAGCTTTGGCATCGTGGTTGCCTTGAGATCTCGCCTTGGAGCAAAACAAATAGAGACGTTTAAAGATAGGCCGGATCAAAGACATATAGCTAATGGTAGCAATTTGTGTTACTGGCTTGTGTTTCATGTTAACCCGTTATTTAATTGTATTAAAAAATTTCAACTCTAACATGTACTTATTTATTATTTGTGTTAAATAAATTTACTGGTCTTACCTATTTTAATAGAATATTATTATTATTTATATTAAATAGGCCGTATCGAACTCAATGGGAATCCATTGTGCTGAAAACAATTAAAACAAATTGTCGCTACTAATGGTTACTGTATGAATTTTCAGTGATCCTAGTGTGTACTATCACCAAATAATCATTTTCTTTTGCTAATGTAATATTTCGTTGCCACAATAGGAAAAAAAATTCCACCAATATATTTTAAATAGCCTAAACTGAAAAAAATAAATAAAGAGAAAATAAAAGCATACATATTAATTTATTGAGAATATTAAGCTGAGCCTCCGTGTGGTATGATTTTTTTGGGCCAAAAAGGCTATAAATACTTATGTTAAAAAAAATAAGTATTTGGCACACAAATTAATAAGTGTTTGTTAACCAAAAAATAGTTTTTTAAGTCATCATGGAGAAGCTTAAGTTTTAAACTTTTCCAAAAAAAAACTCTTTTTCAACTTATATGGAAAAGCTAAATAGAACATTAAATATTTTTTTTACTACAAATTTTGCCATTACTATTATATTAAAATTTATATTATGTCTACAAAATTGTTAGTTAAATAATTTATGTATAATAAACGAGGATTCAAAACCACTTTTGAAATTATATTTGTCAAACTATTTATTAGAAATTAAAAATATTTTTTTAAAATGACAACCAAACAACTATTAGCTTTTTAATAAAAATTATTCTTTGAAAAACTCTATTATAAAAAGCTCTACTGGTACAAGTTTTACTTGCATAAGTTATACAAACGGGCTCTGAGTTTTTTGTTTGTTTTTGTGTTTTAAGTTAATTTTTTTTGTACCTGAGGCAGCCCAGCAGTAAAAGCTATTTATTTCTTCACAATAATTTGAATTCAAATCCTCCTACCATCATTAAAAAAAATTAGTTTCTTTTAATTACTATGTTATAGTCATTGAGTTTCTAGCTAGAGCTCTCTTGCATAAATAGTCAATCTTTTAGTAATAACAATAAGTTTAGGCATTTTAGACAAAACTCCCCTGCTTTTCTTTTTCATATGAGACACCAAACCTCTTTTTTTTTTTTTTTTTCTTTTTATTATTATTATTATTATTATTATTTTACTTCAAAATATCAAGTTGGCTCACTTGATATCCTCTCACACCGACACCTCTCAGTCTTGGGTGGGTTCAAGACACTTCCAAATTATTTTATTTGGGCATGAAACTCTTCTGTTTTTCGTTTATTCTCTGTTTTTCTTGATTTTTTACTACAAAATTTAAGGAAATTAAATTCCTACCTCTTTATTTCTAATATTGCACATTTAAAGAAAAGAAAAAAAAGTAATGTTGTTAGTACAATGCTATAGAGTATAGACTTTTTTCATGNATATAGTATAGACTTTTTTCATGATTTGCTATTCCTCAAGTAAATATGTACTATTTATTTTAACAAAAAAAAGTAAATATGTACAAAAGCAAAATTTGTTTCTTCATGAATTTGATTGACAAAGGTTACACATATATGTACGCTAAATTAGATCATGACAAATTAAATTAACATTTCAAGTACTTGTTATTATTTTATGATCTCTGATTGGTTATATGTTGATGTTCAAATTTTGGCAGTGACCTAACAACCTACATTCAATTTGCAGATTCTATATATGACGCAAAACATCCAAGTCATGATCTACCCTCCAAACAAAGCAGTTAATTATGTAAAAATAAATAAAAATAAAAGCATGTAATTATATATATATATATATATGAAAGATTATGATTATGACTTAGATGCTACAATTAATTTTGTCAATAAACTAATTAATTTATTTATTTCCAATTCTACCAACTGTTTTAGTTGAAAACAATTTCCTCAACAGTTGCATTGCATCATGTTTTTCAAATCCAAGCAAATACGGTACATTTTGGTTTCCATTTTCTAAGTTTTCTACTTAATTAATTATAATTAAT
>QANX01005053.1:0-20827 GCA_003254975.1 Ochetophila trinervis
TTAACTCTGCATAATAATAAAGTTGACATTAAGTGAGTTGTTAGTAAGCCCTTCTCTAATTTATGGCATAGGAGATTAAGGCCCTGTTTGATATAGTTTTTGCTTTTGATTATGCTTCTCTTCTACTTTTTTAAAAGTACTTCTTGAATAAGCTAGTCTTTATTGACTTTGATAAAAAGGGCTGCTGGAGGCAAGAAACATTTTCAGAAAATTATTCAAACACTTTCAGATCAACTTTTGAACTCTAAAAGTTGTTTTTGACTTTCCAAAAGCTATGCTAAACAGGGCCTAAGACGTCTCCATTAAGATATTACAAAGTTAGTAAATAAAGTAATTCTTATAGAATTTGATTTTACTAATTTTTAGAGTATGTGTGGACTGTATTAAAGACAAGCAAACCAACATAACCACTACAGTTATCCAAAGGAGTTTTTAAAATTTTGAAACTATGTACACTAAAAAATTTGAGTTATTTTTTTTATTTTGTCTAAGAAATGATGGAGATATTTTATCTCATATAGATATGACAAAGAATTATATTTTTCTATTTAAGATTTATGTTTTTTCTATCTTCTAAATCATAAGGAAGAGACACTAAATGTCTTTAAAGATTTTAAAGAAGAGATAGAAAAACAAATAAAGTTTAGACAAATAAAGAAATTGATATAAAGATTCATAAAAAGGAATATTTATAAGATAAATTATTTAAAGTTATGGCGTTACTTTATATTTGTGTAATAAAGTCTCAAAAACTGTCATGCTTTAAACATATTGTCATCTAAAGTCGTTCCTAAAAAGTATGGAATTGATGATAACCAAGTTTAAGGCAAATTTGGAGTGTGGAACAATTAAAGTGAAAGTTTATAATTTTCACCAGGTAAAAGTTTTACCTGTAAAAATGGGTAGGCTGCACGAACATGGCACATTAAAATTGAGCACAGCACGAGCACGACACGTTACAAATAGTGTAATGTTGAGCACGAAGCATGTAATAGACAGTGTCTGGCACGGCACAATTCTATAATGGGCCAAGAACGGCACAGACACGTGACATGTCAGGCACGATACATGCACGTGACAAACCAAGCACGTCACATGCATGACACAAGCTAGGCACGTGATGGGTCAGGCAACACAAGTACGTGACTGACAAGCGATACAAACATACATACTAACAATTTGGGCAAAATACAAACTTAGCATAATCCAAACAATAATAAATAATTTATCATATAAAATCTATTCTATAAAGAGTTATTTTACAATAATAGACTAATGTGAAATTAATTTATTAAAAATCTTTACATGGAAATAGATAAATATATTAAAATTATTTCAATTTATTTTTTAAAATATAATAAATTATGTAATTAAATCATATAAGTATGCATATTTATCAGTTTGTCACTATTTTAAAAGTATTTTATAGTTTATATCATGAACATGAGTCAAATTTTAAAAAAAATAAGTTTTAATTTATTTATTTTTTGTTACTAATGTTCAATTTTTTTATGGAAAATAATTTTTATGGTTCTTAAGTATTAACGTTTAAGTTTGTTGTTACTTATATTTGCCAATTTTCTCTCATAATTTTTATTATAAATAGCTTCATTGGTAATTTCTTTTTAAAAATTTTGAGTTTTAAACTTTTTTTTTTTTTTGTTACTAACGTTCAACTGGTTTGTTTGTTTTTTTTTTTTTTAAGGAAAATAATTTTTTTTATGGTTATTAAGTATTAACGTTTAAGTTGTTAGGATATATAGGTTTGTTACTTATATTTTGCCAATTTTCTCTCATATTTTTTTTATTATATATAGTTTCATTTGCAATTGCTTTTATTTCACACACAATTATCCTTTATCCTTTCTATTTAATATGTTCTCTCTCCATCTTACATATCAAATTATCAATTAGGAATTATTGTGTTTTTAATTTTTTTTTTTTATCTTTACTCTGTTTGAAATTTCACTTATCAAATTATAAAAGGTATTTTTATTATGTTAAGTAAACGTTGAGGTCTTAATTAATACAAGAATCTATTTAAAATATTTTTTTTTGTGACTAACTATTTAAATTATTTTAGTTTTATCTTATACTTTTAACTTTTTTTTGTTTTTTAGTTTGTATTCTTTATTATGTTTGTAGGGTCCCAAAAAAAATTACATATTCAAATTTTCTGCTGGAATAAGCTCTCTTTTACCATCTGTCTCCGGATTGGTTATGGTCCTACAACTACAAGGTACATATTTCATATTTAATCATTTAATTTAATGTCATATTCATATACCACATTATATTTTTCTATTTTTTTATATTTCATATTCTTTCGTTAATTTGATTCATTTGACATGTTAATAATCTATTTTCTAAAAACAAAAACAGTTTCATAATCTATTTCTCTTTTATAAGATAATAAAATTCATTTTAAAACGTGTACAAAATATTTTTTTTGTAAATAGCTTCATTCGCAATTGCTTTTATTTCACACACAATTATCCTCTATCCTTTCTATTTAATATGTTATCTCCCCATCTTACATATCAAATTATCAATTAATAATTATTGTTTTTATTTTTTTTATTTTTTTACTTCTCTGTTTGAAATTCCACTTATTAAATTTTAAAAGGTATTTTTATTATGTTAAGTAAACATTGAAGTCTTAAATTAATACAAGAATCTATTTAATTTTTTGTTGTTGTGAATATCTATTTAAAATATGTAGCAAACCTAAGAGATGAATACATCTTATGTATTAAATAATAATTGAAAAAGTGCATCTTAATCTGACATTAAAAAATAAATTATATTTATCTTATTAAATATTGTTCAAATTTTTCCATATATAACTTTTTGTCTAGATTTCATAGAATATAAAAAATAAAAACTAAAAAATTGTGTCACAAATACAATGTTTATAGAAAAATAATTGATTTTCAACATGTGATTTGCCCTAAAAAAAAGTGTGATTTAATGTTTTGAGTATATATAACAAATAATTAATTTTTTTTTCTGCTACATATATAATTAGTAGATGTTTTTATAAACAAATAATATGTAGTTAGAAAAATTAAGTAAAAAAAAGTATATAAAACTAGCATTAAAGTCTTTTAATGAACTGCACTTAATTTTTTTTCCAGGGTAATTAGTAGCATAAGCATTAAAGTCTATTGGTTTTGTATTTATATATTTAAATTTATATTAACTGTTCATCTATTACTCGTTGTTTATTTTTTTTGGCATTAACTGTTCATGCATATATATTTGGATTTATTATAAAAATATTCAATACTTACATTGGTTAACTATATATATAAAAAATTAACTATTATTTTTATCAAATAACTTTATGTTGGATGGTAATTTGTAATTATTAATTTTCCATTGAGTACGTAATACTAATATTTATGTTGTTTGCTTTTAACTAAAAATGCAAGATAAGAGCGCTTTTAGAAAAAACAACAATTTGGAACTTTTGATAAATAGAAAATAAAAGTAAAATAAATCTGAGGACAAGAAATATTAGATAATTATTTGTGAACACATGAAATTGCTTTCAATTGTGTATTTGTGGACATTTTTAATTTTTAGCCATCATATTTATTTTTTATTTATCTTTCTAAATTAATACTATAATAATTTAATTTTATTCAGCTGTTAAGCTTATTACTTTTGTTTTTTCATTTTATCTATTTAGTTATTTTTTTCATTACTTTTATTGATTATTGATTATTTATTTTATCATAAATTTATAACAAATATAAATATATATGATATTGACTTTTTTTTTTCATTTATAATATATCAATTTGTTAATAATTATTCTTTTTATCAAATTTTCAAATAATTGATATTATATTAATTATGTGTTTTATATAGCAAAAAATGGACCCTAAAAAATTAAATATCGAGAATTTAAAATGTGAAGAATTGGTTGTCTCTGATATTGGCAACACTGACACCCAAGAGTCTATTGAACAACCAGTGATTGTACAAGGTTCAACATCAAATCCACCATTTCAAAGTGAAATAAATGATTCTAATCCTAAAGAAAAAAAAAAAAAAAAAAGACGCCTTACATCAGAGTTATGAAACCATTTTAGTGTGGAAGATAAAAGTATGAGAATGGAAAAATTGGACCCATGGCCATTTGCAATTATTGTAAACATCATTTATCCTATAATGCTAAAAATGGAACATGTCATTTAGATAGACATTGGAAAAAATGCATAAAAAAAAATGGTCCTAAAGATACTGGACAAACACAAGTCGCTCAAAGTTCAACCAACAGGTATTGGTACTTTTACATATTCCCATGCTAAGATGAGAGAAGGATTAGCAAAATATATAGCTTCAGCTGAACAACCTTTTACTTTTGCTGAAGATGTTAGATTTGAATATTTTGTTAAAAATTATTTACAGCCTGTATATTTTAGTGTTTCAAGAAATATTATTAGATCTGATTGTTTAAAAATTTTTAACGACTTAAAAAATAACTTAATATGTGATTTTTCAAAGTTTAATGGTGTAATTTGTTTTACTTCAGATTTGTGGACTGGTGAGAATAGACAAGGTTATATTTGCATTACTGCACATTTTATTGCTTCTAATTGGATTTTGCATAAAAAAAATTATTGTTTTCCGTTTGCTAGAATATCCTCATAATGCTAGTGCAATTTTTCAGAAGATGATAGATGTATTTAGAGAATATGAAGTGATAGATAAAGATTTTAGTATCACTTTTGATAATGCTACTTCCAATATTGTTGCCATTGATATGTTTGAAAAAAATTTACAACCACCTTATGATGGTCAATTTTTTTATATGCAATGTGTATGCCATATTATTAATTTAATTGTACAAGATGGTCTCAAATTGATCAATAATCATATTGAATCAATAAGGGAAGACATTCTTTATATATCTTCATCTCCTTCTAGGCAACAAATTTTTTTTTCTTTGTGCAAATCATATGGCTTGAAATGCATTAAGTTTAAGATGGATATAAAAGTTCGTTGGAATTCTACTTTTCTTATGTTAAAATCTTGTGAAAAGCATCATATGGTAATTAGTGATTTTTATAACAACATGCTTAATAATATTGTTTTGTGTGAAGAGGACTGGAAAGTCGCTTTTTCATTTATGGAATTTTTAGAAGTATTTTATAATGCTACAACGGCTTGCTCAGGTATTTTTTACCCAACTTCTTGTATTGTTCTTAATCACTTATGTAATATAAGTGCTACTTTTGCTAAATATAGACGAGAATTAAATTTTTCAAAAATTTGTGAAAAAATGGAAGAAAAGTTTAAAACATACTGGGAATGTGTACCTTCAATTTTTAGTTTAGCTGTTACAATGGATCCTAGAATTAAATTAAAAATTTATGAAAAAATGGAAGAAAAGTTTAAAAATATTGGAATGTGTACCCTCAACTTTTAGTTTAGCTGCTACAATGGATCCTAGAATTAAATTAGTTGGAGTTGAAGTGTTACTAAATGATATTGCTTCAAATTTGAATTTAGACATTGTTATTGGTGCAAATGATAGTAATAATTTGTTAACAAATTTATACATATTTATGCATCAAAATTTGGCAATTGTCAAAGGCCCACTTCTACTTCATTTCCTTCAAAGTCTAATGAATATTCTTGGACAATACTTGCAAAAAAAGGAATACAAAAATCAAATGTTGGTTATTTGCGAAATGAACTTTATAAATATTTGGATACTGATTTTATGAATTTTTTTACTCAAGAAGAGCTAGAAAAATTTGATATATTAGCTTGGTGGAAAAAACATGAAAAAACTTTTCATGTACTTTCCATCATGGCACGTGATCTATTAACACCTCCAATGTCTACTGTAGCATCAGAATCTGTTTTTAGTACAGGTAATCGATTATTGGATGAGCAAAGAACAAGGCTAACACCAAACATTTTAGACTGTCTTATGTGCATGAAAGACTGGGAGATGAAAGATCTAGAGCTCAAAATTAGAAAGATGACTTAGTTGATTATTTTTCAAATGTAGATTTAAATTAGAATATTGATTTGGAATAAAATATATAAAATAAAACTATTAATATATTTTTTTAGTTGTAAATACTTATTGTGTTATCTACCAATTAAAAAATAAAATATATTATTTAATTGTTAATTTAATTTATTTCTAATATTTATTTTGAATAAATTTTATTCAGATATATAATTTATATTATAAAAAATATGCAACATATAATTGGCACAGACATGGTCCGGCACGAACACGACACGAGCACATAAGTGCTTAGGCCAATAGCACACTTGACACAGCATGAAAACTAAATTAGTTGGTACGAACACGGTACGAAAAATAAATAGGCAGGCACAAAGACGGTACGAGCACGAACAGACCAGCTTGGTCCATTTTACACCTCTAGGTAAAACATATGGACTTGAAAAACAGTCATTTGATATTTATAAGTTATCCGGTTAATTCTAAAAAAATTATAATTAAGTTTGGGCGCGAATCCAAGAATTATATATTTATGCAGTTGCAGTTAGGATATCCGTTAGAATAGTCTTATAGCTGTAACCAAACAATGACAAAAGAGTTCGGTTTATTTATATTTATATTTTTGCAATAGCGGATCTGGTTTGTTAAGCAAGAAAAATCCAAACAATCTCAATCATTTGTCAATTTAATTTTCCTTATTTATCAGGGTTAAAAAAAATTAGAAATAAATCCTCTTTAATTATGAATTACTACTTTGACCGTTGAAACTTATTAATATTTTATTTTGTGTTAATACTCGATATTTTATAATGTACCACTTTCAATTGTCATTTTAAATTTTTAATATAAATTTTCACCACAATCAAAAACAATGCAAAACTGATTTCCCTGATGTTTACGAAAGGCACATTCACAGAGGCAAGATGCCCCCTGCTTTTATCATCAGGTTTGATATTCACAAGCAAATCTACAACCAAAATCTCAAAGTCCAAAAAAGTAAAAAAAACTAAACAAATTATTGACTCTACATAGTGTACTAGAAACACAAAAATACCTTAAAATGAACTATGAGGTCCGACCCCCTTGCCATGCAAGCTGCACAACATATATCAAAGTGAGAAACAAAAACAAAAAGAAAACAAAAGCTCACTTTAAAAAAACCCTTTTCCATCCCCCGTGAAAATAAATGAAATAGCTAACTAGAAAATAGAGCAACTAACTCAGGTTCAAAAAAAAAACGAATGGAAAAATCAAAGATTGGAAAAGGAAATAGAAGACCCACACTTAGTGGGATTGTCTTCTTACTCTTCACAGTTCCATAATCGGTTCACCAAACAAATAAAAATCTTCGAAGCATTACAGCAAGGTGCGATTAAGATGTTGCGAAGACAAATTCAAGTAAAACAAAAAAACTCTAGAAACAAGAAGAGGATTGAGCATGGGCGATTATAGCTTATGTAGAACAGAAGGTGTCGGTCTCGAGGACGTGGACTCGTGGAGGAGAGGCGGCAGCTACTGGCTAGATCTCGAAGTCTCGAATGTTTATGACTTTGTGATTTAGTTTAGGTTAGGGCTTTTTCAGGTTAGGGATTTTACATATCCTGATTCATGATGGACGGCTGAGATATGCTATCAGATATTAAGGGCAAGTTTGGTAAAAAAATAATGTACGGCTGAGAGTTATTGTAGGGTGATGTGGCAGTATCTTAAAGGTTGGGGTATTATACAGTTCAGTTCGGTCGGAACAACAAAGAAAATGCACATTAACCGACCGCTGAACCGGATTGGTAATTTCATTTATAATTGTAACCAACCGGGCAACCGAATTAATGTAAAACTGGACCGAATCGTGCAGTCCAATTCGGTTGAACTGGTTTAGTTGGTTTTTTTTTTTAAATGCCCACCCCTACTAGTAAGCACTCCTCTACTACAAAAAAGAAAAAAAAAATTAAATAGATAAAAAATGGAAATAAATTAAAATTGAAACAACAAACATAATAAAAAAAAAATTACACTAGGTTGCAAATTATTATACCATATCAGCACCTAGTCTTCTACAAAAAGAAGAGAATATTAGATGATTACATATATGTGTAAGTAAAAATGAAATCATCAAACACTTTAAAAACAATACACAATACATTTTCAATCCATATATGCATCTATGAATCTACTTTGGAAGCCCCTATTGTTTGGCACAACTATTTAAATGGGAACAAACAATATATTAAATGATTACAATTAAGTAACAAATTAACAATATATTAATTAGAAATTTAATATACTTATTACATACATGCATCCAACTTATCACAGAATTCCACATCTTCTAAAAAGAATCTACCAATATGAGGAGAAGCCTTAAGCCAATTCTGACAACATATCAAAGATTCTACCATCTTAGCAATCAAACCATAACAACTAACACTAATCAAATTAAACAAGACAAAACAATTAGAAAGCAACAAATCAGAAAGCAAGACAAAACAAACTAAATTAAACACCACATCACATATTTAAGATTAAGAATTAAAGATCAACAATAAAAGATTAACAATTAGAATTTAAAAACAAGTCACTTCTAATATGCTCAAATCTGAAAGCAACAAATAAGAATGCAAGACAAAACAAACTAAATTAAACACCACATCACATATTAAAGATTAACAATTATAAGCAAGTCACTCCTAATATGCTCAAATCCGAAAGCAAGTTGCAACAAATCTCCTCCAACAAATCCGAAAGCAACAAGATTAACAATTGACTGACTTGGTCTCTGATCTCCTCCAAAAATCAATTCTAATAGTAATAGACAGTGCTCCAACCCCAAGGCTTCAACTTCAAGTTCAAACCCAAGGCTTCAAATCAGTAGTTTTATAATGATTCTCGATTGAACAATAGCAAAACATAATCAATGCATATCCAAAAACAACACAAATAAACTTTGAAAGACCAAAAAATAATAGGTAGCATTAATTATTGAACCTTCAGCTACAATCATCCAAAAACAGAGGTTCACCCAAAAACAATGCAAAACTGATTTCCCTGATGTTTACGAAAGGCACATTCAGTGAGGCAAGATGCCTCTTCTTTTATCATCAGGTTTAACTTTCACAAGCAAATCTACAACCAAAACCTCAAAGTCCAAAAAGGTAAAAAAAAACTAAACAAATTCTTGACTCGACGGAGCGTACTAGAAACACAAAAATACATTAAAATGAACTCTGAGGTACAACATATATCAAAGTGAGAAACAAAAAAAAAAAAAAANGAAAAAAAAAAAAAAAAAAAAAAACAAAAACAAAAAACTCACTTTAAAAAACCCAAGTTCTTAAACCCCTTTCCATCCCCCGTGAAAATAAATGAGGTTCAAGAAAAAAAAAACGAACGGAAAAATCAAAGATTGGAAATAGAAGACCCACACTTAGTGGGATTGTCTTTTTAATCTTCACAGTTCCATAATTATAGTGAAAATGCTTCTTTTTTTTTTCATTATTGACTATTCTATTAGTGAGTCATACACAAGCAAGTTAGTGCTTTTTTAAAGATAAAAATAAAATTATAGTGAAAATGCTTCTTTTTTTTTCATTATTGACTATTCTATTAGCTCCTTTTGTTTTTTAGACGTGTTTCAAATCTTTTTTTTTGTTTGATAAATTAATTTATACTAACAATTTTTTACCATCAAAGAAATACCTTTAAATATGTATATTTCATTATCTAATTACTTTAAAAAGTTTTTTTTTGGGTTAAAATTAGTTATTTAAAGTTGGAGAAAATAATCAAGATATTATTCGAAATAAACAGAGAATCTACAATATGGTAGTCCACTCCACTCTGCTTAAAACGACGTCGTTAAATGTGATTCTCGAAACTCTTCGTGGATGATGATGATGATGGACCAGTAAACTACTGCTCGAGCTTTTCAACAGTCTGTCTTCGGATCTGGTGCCAATGTGAAGCAAAAAAAAAATGGCTTCCGAAGCGAAATTGTACGGCCTCCAAGAACCTCTATTGCTCTCATCCATGTCCTCATCCACAACGCACCGTTTGCTCCTAATGCATCCAAGTTGCGTACAGCTTGGCCCTCCTAAACCTTCTTGTCTCGAAGTTTTGGCTATGGCTGTTAAGAGAAGCCCTAAGCGTCTCAAATATGCAACTCCTCGCTTCAACAAGGTCTCTCCTTTTTTGCCTTTTGCCTTTTCTCTTTCTCACACCACATGATGCTGATTGGATGTTGATCTGATAATCGCTGGCATTCCTATTTAATAATTACTGAGAAAAAAAATCCACTTTCAGTATAGAGGCTCGCTTGTTTGCCGAGAAATTGGAGGAAAAAGTTATTGTTTTGTATTTGTTGACCTTTTCAAATTTGGTCAATGCCTAGCATTTAAGAATTCATTGTTTTGGTTGTGGAGCTGGAATTGGCAAGTCTGAGGATCCTCGTGTTTGTGCGGGTTAATTCCATCTGCTGCAATTCCAAGCCGTAAGTTCCTAGATTCATTCCCAAACTCAGGCCATAATTGATCAACCAGCTTTCACGATGGAGAATCTGCAGGATGCCTCAACTTCCCAACTTCAACCTCCCTCTTATTTGCATGCCAAGTTAAATTTTTTGTCGTTTCAACACTTTGATACATTCTTTGAAAACGGGGTATGGGTGGAAAATACCATAACACTTTTCCTGAAACCTTAACACGCTTACTTCCATCGTCATTGGACTTCCATCTAGATTCTCCACACATAGGACAAGATTCAAGCTCTTCATATTGTTTTCTATACAAAATACAATTTTTCGGGCAACAATGTATTTTTTCATAATGCATCCCCAGTGCAGTCAACATTTTTTTCACAACATACATAGACTCTGTGAGAACATTATCAACCTGCAACATTTTCCGCAATAATTTCAACAATTCAAAAAACCTTTTGTTAGAAAATCCATATTTTGATTTCAAGTTGTACAATTTTACCAAAGTTGATAATTTGGTAAATTTTGTACAACCTGGATACAAGGGTTTTTTGCATCCTCTGTAACATCCCGTTTTAAGGAAAATACTACAAATTTTCAAAGTTGACCAAGTTTGACTATGAGTGGGCCCAGGGTTGACTTTTTGTGTGATTATGTTTTGGCTTTGACAATGGTACTGTTGCGTAGAGCTAATCGATACGAGTCCATAGACTGGTAGTATGCTTGATTCGGGGCTAAGACCGTGAAGTTATGGTTAAAATAGTGTGAGGGGCATTTTGGTAATTTTACAAGGCTGATATTAAAAGAGTGAAATGACCAAATTGCCCTTACCTTCATCTTCCAGAAGGGTCTAGAAGCAGAACACCCCCCCCTCCCCGATAGCCTCACCACCGTGCCTTCCCTTCTTCGCCGGCAACGGCCAATTTTCGGCGAGCTCGGGCCGAAAATTACCCGAAACTTGTAGCCAGCGGTCTCCTCTTATCAATCGTGCCAGTGACAGCCATGGAGCAGCCCAGATTGCCGGGAAACACAGTATACCCGGTCATGCTTCATGTCCCTGATCGCCCGGCTCCGGCGAGAAATCGGCCAACCCACCACTGAAGCCGGCCATCTCTTATACCCAGCCAGGCTGGCAAGAGCCCGTGAAACCTCGTGAGTCATCGGGAAGCATGAAGAAATCGGCAAACCCATTTCTCCTCCGGTCGCTGGATTTCGGTGGTTTCCAGTTGCGGGGTCGGTCCCTTCCCCCTATTTCGGACCCCCCGAACCTGAATCCACGATCATTTCTTCCCGAATCCTCCTCAATTGAGCAATGTGAAGAGTTGGTGTCCGGCCGTGACTTTTCGGCCATCACGGGCGGCGGTTGGGCAAAGTATGATTACTATTGATACCTATACTCTTCAAGCTTCTTTTTGATATATAATTTGCGTATTATAATTGGGTATCTGAAATTTACCTAATTTTGAGCTAGGTTGGTGATAATTGTTAAAATGGAAATTGTTTGATGATTTTATGATTAATATGTGAAGCTTGAGTTTAGGTTGAAGGATTGTTATAAGTTGAGAGCAATTATGAATTGTGGGTTGGAATGGTCTTTGAGAAATGTAATATCTATAAATAATTATGTATATATGTGAGTGTGTGTGTATATATATATAGATTGAATGTGTATAGTTTTGTAATGGTTGTTCGCTGAAAGTGTGGATTTGATGTTTTATTGATGAGTGATTGAATTGTGACTGTAGATTAAATTAGTGGATGATTTGTGATATAAATATGTATGTAGTTAAGTTTTGATGGTTTTCTTTTGAGTTTAAGATTTATTAATAATTGTTGATGTGCTCTTTTATTTAGTGGGATTCCAAAGATTTTATGTATATGATTGTGAGCATTATCGTATATAATTATGTCTATATATAATTAGATTTGTGAGTTGAAATGTGGATAATTGATTTGTATGTGTGATAATTATTATGTGGATTTTGGTTTATGGATGTATTGTTTGGAAATGTGGTTGAGTATGTTATGGAAATTGTGGAAATTGTGGGATACATGTGGAGGTGTTGTACAGGACCCAATATACCTAGAGACCAAGGATCGTGATGACTGCACCCCATTCCAGCCACGATGCCTTGGGGAGAAGGATCGTGATGATTGGTTACCCAATACCTCATTCCCGCCACGATGCTTTGGGGAGAAGAATCATGATGATTGGTTATCCCTCTGTGTGATATTAATTTGCTAAATTGTTAATGAAAAATGTGTGATGTGTATATATTACTTTGTTGTCTTCTCTAGAATAAATGCATGCATATTCATACATGTGTTTAAGTGAATATTTTATTTATGGATTTAAAGTAAATGTTGTGAATGTGATCATTTTCGTGTGGATTCATAAATGCATAGTATATATGGTTGATGACTGCTTGGTGAGGGGATATGCCGCCAAGTAGGGGTGTTATTTGCTTGGGCGAAGAATTATGCCCGCCAAGCTATGGTTATTATCCTATTAAATTTGTTTGAAAAGCTTTGAAGAAATTAAAAGTGATTAAAATATGATAAGTGAGGAATGTGTGATGAATATATTGATATTTATGTGTTTTGCTTTGGTTAAGCTTCTTGTTAATTATTAGAGCTTATTTTGGATTGTTGATGTGATTGAAAGTGGGTTACAATATATATTTGTCGAGTTGACTTCTGAATAGCAATTGTATCAGAAGTGGCATATTTGGTGTAAATATACATTAAGAACTACAGGTAGCTTGATCTCTATTAATAAGGGTATGTAGACAGCTCAGTTTCTCTAAACTGAGTCCAGCTACGGAAAAATATAATTGATATATTTTATTTGAATGTTGAATTATTTCTTTGAGATGTGAGTACTATGGGAAATGTTTGCTGGTAGCCTGGATAGCGTATAGAAATGCCTTTTTCTTGCAGGATTGTAATTATTTGTATTTGGGGAACATCAGAAAAATAGACGAAATGCTGCCGAAATTTTTAATAAAATTTCTAGCAGTAGAGAAAATTTTTCCGTCTGTCAGATTTAGTTATATTGATAATGGTTTAGTAGAGATAAATGACTGCTTATTGGCTTAATAGAAATATTAAGTCATGCAGGCAGGATCTAGGTAGATTGGGTCATGTCATCCTCCAACAAACTCTTAAATGTATCTGGATTATCCATAAAATTGGCACATGCAGCATATATCATGTCAATGTTATTGCCAACAACATCTTCATCTATGCCCACATTAGCATCAACTTCAACATTCATTTTTCTAGCTTTTATAAAATCTATATTCTCTTCCAAAGCTTCTCCGTGCATAATCCATCTACAGTAACTTGTATCAAATCCTTTAAAATACACATGTCCTCTAACTTCTTCAACAGTGCGAATGTATAAATTTCCACATTCCAAACAAGGACATGGAATTTTACCATCAATATTCATACCCTTCTCACTAAATTTTATATAATTATTCAAACCATCCTCAAATGCTTTTGTTCTCCTATCCATTGTTATCCATGATTTATCCATCTTTATATAAACCTACACAAAATTAATATACAACATAATATTTTTATATTAACTAATTAAATTATGTTTTTATTTTAAAAATCTATAGACTAGTCTTGGATGGTTATTCACAACACACAATGTGCGTCGTCTTTGCATATATGTATATATATATATATATTATAGTAATTCACATTAAATTAATAACATACATGCATGAACTACATATTATTACGACAGATTTTGGTCCGTCGTTTTTGCATATATATATGCATAAGTCCGACACAAATTATTTATATATATATATACTATACATTAGCGGGTCCGTCGTAATAATTAACATACATGCACATTGACGGACAAAAACTATAAATAAGTAAATCTATATCAACTCATCTATATGCATAAATATTTATACTTACAAATTGAGCTGCCGAAGCTCAAAACCGCAACTACCGACACCACAAATCTGCAGCTACACACGCCTATGAGCCCGCGATCAAAACTTCCACCAAATCTTGAATACGCCTCTCACAGTTCAAAATAGCCACCACCCACACACAATAAACCACCACCGAAAACTATAACGTTTAAAAAACAGGAACAAACATAATAATAAAAATAATAAAAAATAAAAAAAACCCGGTCAAAATCTTACATCAATCACTACAAAAACAGCCCAAAGAATCGGAAATCACCACCAAAATACTCTACAAATGCATAAATTCCGAACCTAAAAGACTTAAAATCAATCATAAAAAAACATCTAATGAAACTAAAGTTCAAAGAATAACTTACATATAGCAAAATAACAAGATTGTAGCTTGTTTTTGAGACAAATACCGAAGAAATTGGTTTCGGTCCAAGGGGAAACAGTGCGGTGCTGTCGGATGTGTTTCAAAGGTAGAGGAAATTGAAGAAGAAATGGAATAGGAACCCTATTAAATCAAGCGAAACAGCGCCGTTTTAACATTTAGAAGATGAAACGACAACGCACGGTGCATCGTCGTGTAAGGCGCATCATCCACGACCCACATTGTGCGTCGTATAAAGTGAAACGACGACGCACATTGTGCCTCGTCTTAAGTATCATCCAAGACGCACTTTGTGCGTCGTGTGAAGTGAAACGGCGTCATATTTTTATTTTAAACGACGCCGTTTTACTAGATTTTTATTAGTTTTTATCCTAAACGACGACGCACAATGTGCATCATCTTAAGTAGTATCCACGATGCACATTGTGCGTCTTGTTAAGTATCATCCACGATGCACTTTATGCGTCGTGTGAAGTGAAACGGCGTCGTATTTTTATCCTAAATGACCCCATTTTTCTAGTTTTATTACATACGACGGTCAAAGACCGTCGTTGTTTATTGTTTTACACAACGTTCTTTGACAGTCGTCTTAAGTCGCCACGGTGGTGCCACATAGATTTTATAAATTTTATATTAACATCTATGACGACGGTTTGTTAAAGTACGTCGTTGTTACTTAATTTTAAAACGACGTTTTGTCAAATGTCCGTCGTTTTTGTGTAAATAATTTTTAATCAATAAATATTTTTTGAATGTGCGTCGTCTTTAATATTTAAGACGACATTACCTTTCAAATACGTCGTAAATACTAATTTGACGATCGTTGTCTAATTATCATTTTTCTTGTAGTGTAACAACCTAATGTAAAATTCATTGCCATTTCAAGCTATAATCCCGAATTTGTTCAAACTTTTGCAAACAATTTTAACCAAATAATACCCTTATCCTATGTTGTTGTTGTTTTTTTTCCCCTTCGGTGCTGCTACAAATCCCACTATGGAGATATTTAGTAAAATTTTAAATAAATATAAATAAGGTGTAAGCCAAAAATTATTTTTAAAACGACAGAAGCATATTAATAAAATAAAAAAACATGAAAGTTATCAGTGCAATAGTTTTCCAATAAAATATAATAGTTATTTATTTATTTATTTATTATATCTATCATAAATGCACGGAATAATGAATCATGTCCTTTGGTTTACTTTCATTTCTTCTTGAATAGGAAATGAGCAACCATCCACTCTTCTCCATTGTTGTATCCATAGGTTTCTGCAATAAATAGAAAAAATGTTCTCCAATAAACAGTCCACTTAACAGCTGAATCCTTCCCATAAGTTGACTCCATCATTTGCTTTAAGGCTGGCAAATTCTTGTCCATTCTTTTCAGCCACTCTTCCCTGTTTAAATTGACAAAATATGGTTTTTTGGTTTAATTTCTTTTCGAATTTATGAGGAATACATAATTAACTTAATTTAATTTCTAATTCGAAAAAAAATTCCATGAATCAAGATATTTAACAAATATTATCTTAGCCGGCCTTGAATATGTATTTCAAATACTGTATAATTATATGGTTTTAACTATCTGTAACTTCCTTATAATTTTCCATTAATTGTTTATGGGACTACCTTAATTATGTACTCATTTAAAGTTAAAATGATTTGTCAATAATGCTTTATCAAATATTTTCGCTCAGGGAACGACTATTCCTTTCTCAATAAATACATTAACAGTTGCTACTTACTTGATCAAGTTGATTTACAAAGAGAATTTACATACCCCGTTTTCGAAAAATGCTTCCCGTTGATAAGCCAGTGATCGACAACCGAAACATCATCCTGCAGAAAAATTGTGATCATCGAAACGCAACAAAAAGTACAAGTGAAGTTTTAAGTCAAATATAGTTTTATATGATATTTTACGCTATTATCATCGTTAAAACTCTTAGATCTGAGATAAATTAAAATGTATAAGTTTTTTTTTTTTTTCTGGACTGAGATTTCAATATATTCTAAACTAAAGGGGAGAAAGGATGGTCTAATTTAGAATCTAAAAATATATTCTTAATAGCTTTACCACTATGTCAAACATACGAATACAAAATATATAAGTTTGACTGTTGAAAAAATACTAAGATCACCTGAAAATAAAGTAGTAGATCTGCAGAAAGCATTACACCTCCTGCGCTAAACAAGTTCTCACTGAGCCAGTCGTATTTTTTGAGCCATTCATCTTGAATTTCACCCTATTATTATGCATATAAGCCAAAACATATGTTAAAGATTGATATAAATGTAACGATGACTCATCTTTCAACATTTAAAATTTTAGAATGAGAAATAATTAAACTTATAATACTTTTAATATTTGTTAATAAGAGACTTTACAAAATACTCTTTTCTACTTTCACACACATGTTCCTAGAATCCTATATTTAACTTCTAATGTGTTTTTAAGCAGCTTCTCTCTAGCTGACTATGTTATAGTGTCAAATTGTCCCTTCTTTAGAATTTGATAAAATTTAACATCTAATATTAGAAATAGACCATTTTATACAAATGAAAAATGTCTAAGTTATAACTTTATATTTATCATAATTAATAAAAAATAAATAAAATTATTTTTAATATATCAATATAATTTTTAATTTTCTTTTATCAATTTTGATTCAAAACATGTTATAATTTGAACTTATAAGCAAAAAATTTATATCATCACTTTCATCAAATTCTGATTAAAAGAATTAAAGAGGGATCAATTTGACATTATGTTACAATTTAAGGGCAAAATTGCTATAAAGAAAGTTTTGGAACCAAATTAAAACATAAGTGAAAGTTTATGAGATATAGTGTACTTTTTTTAATAAAAAAACAGAAAATAACAATGTGAATAACGGGCCAATTAGTAATGATATATACATACCTCGAAGTGGTGTGCAAATATTTTATGACAATAATGTTCAACAAATAGAAGACCATCCTCCTTCATCCATTTTGATAACTTTTTTAGAAGGTCTTTATAGTTCTTCATATACTATATATATATCAAACAATAAATTAAACCAATCTGGTTTTTCAAACAAATTTAGTAAAAAAGAAAAGCTATATATCCCAAAATATTAATTAACTATATCATATATATCATAAATAATTGGATTTAATTACCTCAAACATTTCAATAGAAATTAGTCGGTCATAGGTTGCTTCCATTTCAAATGTGCTAATATCTCCAACAACGATCTCTACATTATGTAATTGAAGGTCCCTACCAAGAGGTAAGAAAATAGTGTCTTTGTGGGTCATTTGTTGAATGCATGCATGAAACTAAGCAAAGACTAAATAAATGAAAAATAATTACCATATTATAAATTTATTTAAAATCTTAAAGAAGGCATTTGGCAATTGTATTTAATCAATATCTTACACATTTAGGAAAAATGCAATTTAGCCCCTAGTTATAAAACGTTGCAATGTTGTTGATTTACAATTTATTGTAATTTGTTCAAATTGAATTTTAATTAATAGAGAGGGGTTAACAGCCATCATCCACATGACTGGAACAAGACCATCACTTAAATATATTGTGCTTGCAAAATTCAGCACCTCCATATATATGGCCGCTGTCATCTGCTTCTATTTGGTTAATCTTAAAAAA
Organism: Ochetophila trinervis; assembly: GCA_003254975.1. Classification (NCBI taxonomy): domain Eukaryota; kingdom Viridiplantae; phylum Streptophyta; class Magnoliopsida; order Rosales; family Rhamnaceae; genus Ochetophila; species Ochetophila trinervis. The sequence goes on from QANX01005053.1 coordinate 18,460, forward strand.
AAAAAAGAAAAAAAAAAGTGAAGAATGTTTAAATATCGGTACGGTATCTGCCAAAAATTGTTCAATAATTAAGTCAGTACATTTGCCATGACCTTAATCCGAAAACGTTTCTTTTCAGATAACATGTCTAAAATTATACGGCTCGTACTGTTAACTTTGACTAAAATAAGTCGAAATGGCAAACTTACCTAGTCAAATCGAAATAAATATCTTCTACATATATTTTAGTATGAGTTTCAAAAATATTTTATACTTTAGTATTGAATTAATTGCATTTTAATAATTAATACTAATCACATGCAAATTATATGGGTCATGTCAAACGAAATTATTAACCATCATTAGTCAAAATATTCAGCTCCATCAAAATGCAATTAATTATAAATCGAAAGTTTAGATTGGAACATCTTAAAATAAATTACCTAAATAAACAAATTACAAAGAAACAAAAATTACCGGCATCGCTCATCGACATATGCTTTTTGTGTTGCTGAATCGGTAAGCCCAGTAATCCTGCAGTTCTTGTGTTTGTTTGCAATGTGAAGAGCGAGTGATCCCCATCCACATCCTATATCGAGAATAGTTAGACCATCTTTTATTTGGGCTCTCTGACAGTAAAGCTCCATTGTTGCTTCCTCAGCATCCTCTAACTTGCCTGAATTATTCGGGAAGTAACTGGAGCTGCATCCATACAATTTTCATCATTATATTATAAAAATTAAAATTAAAATTAAAATGTATATTGGATTTTTATCCAGTGGACAATTTTGCTAGCTTTATGCTGAGCAACATTCACGTGGCATTATATTAATGGGGACAAATATCGGAAACATCGTGATTAATTTACCTATAATTTAATTGGTTCATTGGTTCGTTAATTTAATACCATATTGCCGACTATAAAGTTAGTGGCATTACCTACTACATATAATTGACGTATATTTATATTTTTAATATTGTAATGATTTCATAATGACTTTAATGACATAAGGTTTGTATGTGGAAATTCAAACCAAACCAATGACACATCATTTAAATTTTTTATTTTCATTTAAAAAAAAAAAAAGAGAAAAAAAAAACCAAATGTTTAAAGAGCAAGTATATTGACATATAAAATGAAAAATTAAAAGAGTTTTATTATCTATAATCTGGATTTGATTTATTTGGTACCTGAACTTGACATTTTTTCCAAGCACAATCTCAAAAAATGATGTTGGTAATTCATATACATCAGCTTCTGGCTTGCCCGTGTTCATGGATATAGGCATTTCTTTAAGAGCTGCACGTTGCTTTTTCACGTTTAGAAAAGGGAACAAAAAAATTCAACCAAAATTATGAAAATATTCGACAACTTGTGATCCTTAGTTGAAAACAAAAGGGCCCCACATAAATCTTACATACGGATCCCATATATGTTTTTCGGTAGAAAATACGAGAAACCTGATCTACCGAATAATTTTAACCGTTCTAGCAAAGAAAATACAAACTCGCATGAAACTTGCACACGTAACCTTAAGTATCTGTAACAAATCAAAATTTATATATATATATATATATATATATATATATATATATATTAGAGATAAAATATAAAAGCTATAATGATTTTTTTTATTAGTTTAAAATTTTAGAATTAGTGATAATTCAGCATGATATTCAAAAATAAATTGGATCATATATCTATATATAATGATTTAAATAGGCTTACATGTAAGAGAGAATGTTAGAGATAAAATATAATTCAGCTCCTATCAACTTAACTTTTGAAATTAATGGTAATTTAACAATATATATAGTTCTTTAATAGTTAGGATATCATGACCTTAAGTCTTGGTGCATTATATGAGTTTAGTAAAGTACTAAACTCTACGAACACAATATAAACTATGTATGAATTTATTTAAACTTCATTATATAAGCTTGGTGAAGCATTAAAATTTTATAAGAGCAAAGTGAATTATAAATTATACAAGTTTATTTAAATCTCAAATACATTTTTAAATATTAATTTTTAAAATAATACAAAAGCTGATAAATAACGTCTTTACATAAATTTTACAGTGAATTTTCTTCTAGTATATGAGTGATCGTGAAAATGTACAAAGAGAACAAAGAGGATTTTTAGAGAAAGAGAGAGAAGGGTTAATTACATTTAGCAAATTCAACGAGTTGGGATAGTTGAAGCTCGTGTGAAGGTTTATAGCCGTAGCGAAGACGACTGGCCAAAAATATGTGGATAATCCTTCTTATGACCATGTCTGGTAGAAGGTTCCGCTCTAGTAAACCTATTAGCATACCCATTATTGCATCGCGCGTCATCTGTAGTGTTGTGGGGATTTTTACCCACCATTTAGGCCCAATACCTAGT